>JAQGAF010001606.1:0-29278 GCA_034687865.1 Kryphioiulus occultus
TTAATAATTCGAGTTGCCCAATATTGTCAATAGAGGGCGCCAACGACCATTTTTTTCAATCTTTAATTATCTTTTTTTATTAATTAATCAAAGGGTATTTATTCATTAAAGTTGAATTGTCACCTCCAGAAATAACCAGACTATCAAGCAAAATTATTATCACGATGATTTATTCATTATTCGCAGAGATTTTATGTATACAATTATTCAATTTTTTATCGTGGCAGGGGTGGGAGGGGAACTTCCCGTTAATACACCGAATTTACAAAAAAAATCTGCCAATAATGTAAATAACAATTCAGGGAAGAATCATGAAAAACCAGAAATTCCTGGACTACTTTTATGGCATCGCTAAATCGTATTTGAAAACCGTCAAAAATATTCTTGGAACTAAAACTTCCAATATAATAATTACCTTCTAATGGTTGTGTAACTCGAGATATATCGAGATAAAACTGTAAAGATGGTGTTGGCATTTTACGCCATCTTGAAAACCTGCAATGGAATTTTTTCCTATATGGAAACTCACGTTCCGAGGTTGCCATAGTTACCACGTTCGACATCACGTGACTCCGTTCGACGAATCAACGTTGTTATATTAGAGCGGCAAATTCAAACTCTTGAAAATCAGTACAAACACAGCCCCGATTATTCTACCGTATGTATCGATGATTAAATCAACTACAGTGTACTTGAATCGCTAAATCCAGTTGACCGTTGCTAAAAGTGGTTCTGGCGGGGTTCCCTTTACTGAAAGCGGTCAGCGCAGGAGGTAAACTTTACTCGATCAATTTGGGAGGAACAAGGAGATGAAAAGATGTCGAAGCCAAGATGATTCAGAAAGGAGGCTACAGTACGTCCACAAAAAAAGCCTAAATTACGTATTCTTGGCACGGTTCACGAGCCTTCGTGCTATTACTACATGCTCGACATGCATGCTCTCATTCATGCGTTGAAGCTGAAGCCAGCATTTAAACGGCTAGGTAGCAATCTCCCTCGCTATGGGGATGGAGTCGCCCTTGGTGCAGCTGCTCAGCTCATTTGCACTTGAGCAGTGCTAGTGGAGTTTGATCGGCGACTGGCGATATCAGTCCACATCATATCCGATTGCTAGAACTAGGTCACTACGTGAGCATAGCAGACTCACATACCGTAATTCTGCATAAACCAACCTAGACTGAACCATGATCCTGGATATTTGTGGAGTTCTTGCTGCCTTGGCAGTCATCGTTGCATCCATTTTGCTGGAGAAACAACTGGGTTTGGTGCAACGGTTGTTCAGGAAGGTGAGCTGCTTAATTAAAATTCCTCAATATTTGGCCTTTGATCATGTGGTGTTGTTGTGTGCTCAAAATCCATGCCTCCAGGGTGATTAAGCCATGAAACCTTGAGGTTTGAGGGCCCTTGTCCATGCAGGTTTATTTCCTGCTCAATCATGGCGGAATTTTAGGAATTTTTAGCGCCACGTGGGAAATTCAAATCTGAAAATAGGAGCATGACCAGTCAGTCGATTCGGTAACAATAGTGATGGTTGCTCAGCAATCGACAGTTTCTGTCTGTTAATCAATAATTAGACTGAAACTAAGGTAGCTTGCAGTTTGGATTTGGTCGCTTAATAGCTTTAAATGTGAGTCTGGAACCTGTTTGCAAATTTGCATCCAGTTCTTGTGATGTCATGCATAATTATTGTATACGTGCAGGTATACGGAAACGTGGCCAATTTTAGCGAACAATTAAGTTATCGTGCAGGAATGGTGTTTCTAATCTTATTTGCGTTTCCGTAAAAACTGAAGGTCTTTCGCAAATCAATCGCCCAGCGATAATGTATCAGATTGTATTGTGCTTTCAAGACATTTTCGCTGAATTTTCGTAGCTTAAACTTTTATACTGAGTTGAAATAAAGCTACAAAACATCAGGAGCCCCTAAGAAGCCACGAAGATGGTCATTCCTATTGGCATATTTTCTGCACATATGAGTTACCTGATCTGATAACTTTGAACATAGAAACAATGTTCAAAGTTATCCTTGAAAGGGTACAAAAAATAGTGTTCCGATAGGCTCCCCTTCAGGGCCCGTCCTATGGAGATTTCATACAATGCCTCATTAATGTCCTTTCCCCAATTATATCATAAGCAACATCAGGCCCACACCATCAACATCCACAACATCAGGGCCCAGAACTGCAGGGGGCCTTTAGAAGCACTAAAAAGATGGTTTGCATATTTTCTGCACAGATGCGTTACCACATCTGATTACTTTGCTCATGGTTTCCTTTGAAAAGATTAAATATAATTTGGTATTCTGTTTCATCTTAAACAGGGTCCTTCGTCTGGAGATTTCATGTGCATACAATGCCTCATTAATGTCATTTTTTCCGATTATATCATAAATTCGATTAATTAATTAATTCAAGGAGTTCTCAAGCATAATATTTGAAACTTGAGCATACTGGAAAAGTTATGGCCCTTTGTGAAGAAGCAATCAGGCTCCTTTAATGTAGTTTCTTTCACATCAGATATATCCTTGTTATGCCCTTAGCCAAATTTAAAAACAATGCTTCTTGCAATGAAGTAATAAACTAAACTTTGAGGAAATGAAGAACAGCGGGTTGTAATTAATGCATTCAGAAAATCCCAAAAGAACATGTGTATATTCAAAAAATATAGATACAGGTGAGGTAAATTCACTAAGAAAAACCAAAGTCAACCTTCAGCTGAAGTTGTTCCTTTCTAAGAGGTACTGGTAGGTCGACACCCTGGTTGACGAGAGTTTTTTAGTGTAGTTTTTTGTTGATCCTTATCAAATTGCGAGCAACGTTTAAGTTGGTTCCTATGTCCTGATTAAGCTATGCCTTTGAAAATTAAACAATTCTTGGGTGAGACATAATTAAGAAGTCGTTGAACTACTGTGTACAGTGTATTCGCCATTTAATAAATCTACCCACCATAAAAGTGGGCACATACGATTTACGTTTTATGCAAACAAATTCGTGGCTACATGTAGTAGCGCTCTGACACCTGACAAGGACCGAACAATTCTGCATAAACTGTTTTTAAGGTTGTAAAAGGTTGTAAAAACGTCGTATTATATAAGCTTACTCGAAATAAATCTTAAATTGAGAGTTGGGTAAAATTTTCCCACCACTTTTTAGTATCAAATTCACATGGCAATTAGGAATTTGAACTTTGGATAATGGGGACGTTATGGGGTGACGTTAGGCAGGGCAATGCATACCGTAGAAATTTAGATGATAAGTGCTATCAGTTACCAATCCCATTTCGGACTTCATATCATCAGAGTTTTGTAGGAGATAATAAGTCTCCCATTCATGGAAAGCAATACCTTAAAATTTCTCAAAATGCAACTTACTCGTCCTCATCTCTTTAAAGTTCATTATTGCTAATACAGGGTGACTGCCGAACCTTCCGCCAAATTTCCCTGACGTTTCCCTGTTTCCCAGACACTTTAATTACATAAAACTTTTTTACTTATGTGACAGATTTTTGCTTCAGAAAGGATCAAGTCGTGTGTTTAGCCTATTACATTATAAAATTTGGGAGTCAACGATTCGTTTGCATGCTGTATTTATTTTATTTTCAAGATTTTAATATATTGAAGCAATTTAAGTATTGTTAAATTATGAACAATGACCGGGAGAATCCGACAAAAGGCCCGTATAAGATGGAAAATGAACGACCCATTCCAAATGTCATATGGATGAAATTTTAGAAAGTCTAGATTAAGAAAGGATGGATTATAGCACGCAATTCTGTAAATAGAATCAATAATATTAATAATTAAGGGACTGCCGTAGGCGAAACGTTTTTAGTGTAATTTTTAATGTAGGCATTTTTAGTGTGTTAATATTAATAACGATGTCAGCACTGCATTTATGCGGACTTCTTTCAAAATTTAAAAAAAAATATATTCATAATTTTTTTTACCTTGAAAATTATAATCCGTATGAATATTTGACAATTAGGTAACTACCGTATTTAACATTCAATAACACCCTAGACGAAGGTTTTTAAAAAATATCAGAAATAATGGATTTTAGTGGATTTTTTATAAGAAATACCGGTATTAGGAAATTGTTAATAATAATGGAATAATAATGGATACCAATCAAAATCGTTGTGACATAACAAATTTCCAGACATTATATGAATTTCTCTTACTTTTCCCTGACTTTTGCAGACCAAATCAATTTCCCTGACTTTTCCAGGTTTTCCAGATGGCCAGTCACTCTGCTAATAAATATGTTTGCACATTTTAAAGCATTTATGTAAATCGCAGAATCTTTTTACAGCTTTTAACTACAGCAAATATAAATTTGGAAAATATTTCCAAGGTGATAAATAAATCTGTAGACTGTAACGTCACAATAAGCACACAGTAACCACAGTGTCATCATAGAAACACTGTCCCTAAAATTAACTATAAAATGGAATAACTACTTTGTTTCATTGAGTCTGATACTAATTACCTCAACATGGAACTATTTTGTTATACTGTATATAAAGTATATGAACAGGGTGCTTCTAAACGGAACTAATTCAGGTAGTACCTTTTTTCGTTCAAAGTTCATTTGAATGCGGCCTGACAACTAAAATTTATGCACTTTTTCCTTAAACTTCTTGACATCATTATGATTCAAGTTTTAGTGCCCTTAGCAACTGATTATTGTACAGCAAGGTGGTCATACTTTTATGAGTCTGCAATGAGTTCTTCCGTTTTATAGGCAAATTCAAACTGGCACATAGGGAGAACTACTTTCAACTTTTTTTTGTATAAAGTAGCAATTCTCATATTAATATTCAGTACATTGTACATGTATAACAGAACTAAGCCAGATTGAATATGCATTCCATGACCATATTCTGCATAAAACCAACATACTCGAAGAATTCTATGTTAGGCATATTGCATGCAATTCTGGCTTTATTTCTATCCATTCTCACACGAATACACGGAAAATCAAATATGCTCATAATATGATACCATATTGATAAATTAGATATTTATAAAACACTCTCTCATACCTTTTTTACTAGACAGTGTTAATTTGAATACCAAATGCTCGTTTAAAATACAGGTTTATGGGTTACGCTAAAAGCAATAATGACGGTCAAATAACGGTAATCATCCATTATGCATTTTGAACACAATAATAAAAAAAATTACTTTTGTTGTTATTCATAATTGGATGCAGCTGTGGGATAACGAGTTAATCTGCGTTAAAAAATTGCTTTCACTTTAGAATGCTGCCAGATAATAAAAAATGTTGTAATTTGAAATAAATGTTTTAAAATGGATTTACAGGTTTATTAACTAATTAAATTAACTAACATTCGAGAGTTCAATTCGCTTTCAAAAGACGTATGGATGATTTTTATAATAAATCAGTGTTGAATTATAATGTTCTAGGTGGATAGAGAATCAAAGAAACATGGAGGGATGTTAGTGGCTGAAGTGCTGAAGGTGAACCCTTTTTTTACTACATTGCTTGTCATGCCAAGTTGTTATTATAATTGATGATATATGAGCTTACGCTCATGTGTATCCCAGTTCAACATTTTATCGTACAATGACTTTTATAACCATACAGTCACAATGGAATGTACTGTCCCTTCGACATAAATTAAAATTATCTTAGATGTTCATTACATCACAAGGAAATTTAATTTCACATTGTTTTAGAATTTTCAATTTCACTAAACCATTTCCTTGAAAAATTAGGAGACTCGACCAGGTGAACTTTGGAATAAGTTTCAATGACCCAATGTTTAGGTTTTTTTTAATAAAGAAACTTGTTTACATTTTTTACAACGCAGGCTCATGGAGTAAAACACATCTTCACCCTATGTGGGGGTCACATTTCACCCATTCTTGTTTCCCTTGAAAAACTAGGGGTTCGAGTTGTGGACGTCCGACATGAGGTAAACAAGTTCTTTTTGGTATCACAGACTTGTATTTACACCAAAAACAGTACACAAATCTTGGCATGTTCATTACACCACAAGGAAATTTAATTTCACATTGTTTTAGTATTTTCAATTTCACTAAACCATTTCCTTGAAACATTAGGAAACTCGTAAGGTAAACTTTATTTGTGATTGTGTTGATTTGTATAATGTTTGTCTGTGTAAATACAAGTCTGTGGTTTCAAAAAAACATGGGGATGTTTGGAATTTCAAAATGAATTAGTGGTAATTTATTTCAAGTGGGGATTAACCTGAAAAGCTGTGTAGCCATGTTAAAAATATTCAGACGTTACACCAGTCATCAGCCATTTTGTGCTGAAATAAATTGCAATAATTTTACAATAAAATTTTCTAGGCAACTGCTGTGTTTGCAGCTGATGCAACTGCCCGTATGTCAGGAACTGTGGGCGTGGCCATTGTGACTGCTGGCCCAGGTTTGTTATCCCAAATTTTAGATGTACAACATGTTGAGCATTTGCATTGTAATGCTCTTTTTGAACGCCTCATTCATTATTGTCCCATTTACAGGCTTAACGAACACAATAACAGCCGTTAAAAATGCCCAGATGGCAGAATCACCAGTACTAATCATTGGTGGTGCTGCAGCATCAATACTAAAGGTACATACATGTAGATGAACTTTTGTCATGTGACCATTTGCGCCTAAACTGATAATTCCATTATTTAATTTGTTAGGGTAGAGGAGCGCTACAAGATATCGATCAAATGTCCTTATTTAAACCACTGTGCAAATTCTGCGGCACAGTAACTTCAGTTCGAGAAATTGTGCCAGTTGTGAAGAAGGCTATGTGCATTGCACAGTCAGGGACTCCAGGTATGAAATGTTGCACATTGTATTCTTTGCCTTACATGTAAAATTGTGTAAAACATGACCGTCTTGGTTAAAACACAGGTCCAGTATTTTTGGAATTTCCGATTGATACGTTGTTTCCATACGCTGCTGTAATCAACGAGGTTGGAATGAAAAGCGAGTCAAAATCTCTAAGTCAGAAATTCATTACAATGTGAGTATTAGAAATACTAGACTGATTTTTAAGTCATTCAGGGTGGCAAACCAATTCCAAGTTTTGAAATTTAGGTCTTTTTAGGACTTTTGGGGACAAATTGAGGATGATATTAGGATTTTTTCAAGCAGTAAACTTTTTAGAATAAGAATGCAGTATTTCAATCTTTATGTTACACTACAATATTAAAGAACAAAAGTGGTGTCAAACTGCACTTCCAAACTAAAGACTGCCAGCATTTAATCTGCATGTAGTACAGGTAGTCTGCCAACACAATGTAAATGTGTTTTCAGACTTTTTCGAATATTTAGGACTTATTTAGGATATTAATTTAGGACTGTTTATTTTTTAAAGTACTCTTTAGGACTTTTAGGATTTGTTTCTCACCATGGTCATCATTTCTCTGTTTAGTGAATTTGTGTTTAGTATTAATCTGTTTTTGAAGGTATCTACAAAATTACGTGGACAATATTTTCCATAACGCCTGGATAAATTCGGATTACGATCCATTAACAGTTAAAATTCCACTCCCAAGTGACACTCAAGGTAGCTACTGTATAAAACATGCGACTGTATTCTTTAATTAATATTTTTTTCGAATATTAAACAATGATTTCATATTATTTAAACCGACATCAGTACAAGCCTGTGCAGAACTGATACAGGAAAGCAAGAAACCTGTGATAATTCTAGGCAGCCAGGTAACACTGCCACCAATTCCAGTCAACCAATTAAGCGAAACTTTGAAGGTAATTTCATACTTAATTTAGCAATAAACATACAAACAACAAAGGAAGTTTATTGTCAATGTTAAAAATATGTGTGCCTAAAAGCATCTAGGCATCCCATGTTATCTGGGTGGAATGGCCAGAGGACTTTTAGGAAGAAATAGCCCAATTCAAATGAGACAGAAAAGAAGAGAGGCCTTGAGAGATGCAGATTTGGTTATCTTGGCAGGTAACTTATTTGCTGTTAACAGACAAGTTTATGTATAATCTTAATAACTGATAATTTGAATATCAAAATTAAATTAAACGAAAGTGCCTTTAATAAATTAAAGAAATAATGAAAAGAAAATGTTATTGCATCAAAACATTTCCAACAATGTGATATCTTAAAAATGGACATGTTTCAGGTGCTGTGTGTGACTTCAGATTATCGTATGGCCGAGTGCTCAGCAAGAAATCGAAAATAGTAGCCATCAATCGAAATAAAAGTCAGTTGTATAAGGTAAATATTTTGGTGTATTTTGGTGTAATGCATACTTCAAGGCCTAATGCTAAATTCAGTTATAATTGAACAATTTGCAGAACTCTGACATGTTCTGGAAACCAACTTTAGCAGTGCAAAGCGATGCAGCCACCTTTATCATCGACGTTTGCAAACGTCTAGGGGGGTATTCGTGCAGCACTCAATGGATACAAACACTAAGTGAAAGGGAGAAGGAAAAGGAAGATGAAAATTGGTCAGTAACAAATACCTGAGTTAAAATGAACAATGCCCCAATACTAATGATACCCTTCATTTTTTCAACTAATGCAGCAAAATGGCAGGGGAGAAAACCGAAAAAGATCTTAACCCTCTCAAAATATTGGCCAAGCTGGAGGAGAACTTAGATGACAATGCCATCTTGGTGGCTGATGGAGGAGACTTTGTTGCCACAGCAGCATATACTTTGAGGTAACTTAAGACACAGTTAAGAATAATCATCTGATGAGATTAAAACGCGTATGATGAATACTAAATGAATTCATTGAAATCCATTAACCCAGACCCCGAGCACCCCTTCACTGGTTAGATCCAGGGGCATTTGGAACCCTTGGAGTAGGTGCAGGATTTGCCCTTGGAGCAAAGTTATGTCGACCTGAATCAGAAGTTTGGATAATCTATGGAGATGGGTCTTGTGGCTATGGCATCATTGAATATGACACCTACAACAGGCATAAGGTATTTTGTAAATTTGGTAATATACCTGATAATATTGGAAAAAATTACATTGAATTGATCTTGAATTAACAAATAGACACCAATATTATCATTGGTGGGAAACGATGGTGCATGGATGCAAATTGCAAGAGATCAAGTGCCAAGATTCGAAAGTTCAATTGCCTGTTATCTGCAAGTAAGTTCTCATAATGTTTAAAATAGAGATTTCTAAAGTCACAAATATGGCTTTTGGGTGGCCAGTCATCACACACAGTGTACAGTAGTATCCTGCATGGCTTCAATTTCTTTTCTAATTTCATATTTCTTTGGTTACTAGCAATCCGACTACCATAAAGTGGTGGAACCCTTTGGTGGCAAAGGATTTGTCTTAAGACGTGAGGATGACGACAGAATAGAAGAAATAATTAAAGAAGCAAAGAAACAATACAAGAACGGTCATAGCGTGATGATAAATGCTCTAATTGGAAGTACAAAATTTCGTGAAGGAAGCCTTTCAGTGTGAGGCCAAAAGCAAAGATGAGGAAAAATACACTAAAAGAAAAGCCTAAGTGACTTATTTAATTACCAAAATATGAGTAATCGTATTCCTAATGAGAGCCTTATTGCAAAGTATTAAAGAGGATTTGTTTTGCAAATCATATTTTAGAGTGAAATTTAGGGTGAGCTACATGCAGTTCGCCATTTTCTTCCTAGCAGTCATTCCTTCTTGTTGGTCAAAGGCATCTCGATGCTCAACTATTTGTAAACCAAAGCATAAAAATACTCTATATGACATATGGGAAGGGATGGCTTGAATTTATTTGTCTTCTGTGTCTCACTCTGGCGGCTGTGTTAATTTACGTTTAAACAAATGTTGGATGCTTAAAATAAATAATATATATTTATATTTTTAATTTGTCTGAATTATTTTTACCTTCTTTAATCAGAAGGTAAATATGCTTACGTATTCATCAATTAACGTTAGCACAAAACTTAATTCGATTTGTTGTTATTCGCAGAAGTACACTACCAAAGAAATTGTTCTGTCATAATTTCTACTTATAGAAGGTGAGTAGACTTGTGTGATATCTTTTTCTTCCTTAGTTCATAAATTTTGTTTTATCTTTTTTCCAAACAAAAAAAAACCGGTTTGACTGTCAATATAAAGATTTAAGTTTTTTATTTCAAATGAAAATTGTGGTATTTATCATAACTTTAAAACTCATAATACCATCAGAGTAAATACGAAGATACAAAGCACAAGTGATTCTAAATCACTAAGTCTGATTCACTTATTGTAAAATGATTATAAAATCTGTCCTCCACAGCCCAATCATGAACCAATTAAAATCAGATAATTTCCAATTGAACTTGATAATAAATAGAGAGAAAAGTTCAAGTGCACCAACTTATCGGATAGCTATCAACAAAGGTTAATATTACATAGCATTTCTGTCTAACATTAGTCAAATGATATCAATATTTTTCGTGGGTCACGGTCTAAAATGCAGTATGAATATAGAGTAAATTGTTGCAGAAAATGTAATGGAGTAATTTCTTATATTCTAATTGAATTAAATCAGTGACAGTTGGTCATTCGTCAAATTAATAGAAAGCAAAAATATCTGGACAGGAATTAAAATATTAATATTAAACATTTTTCTGCATAATGTAGTCATACTGAGATAAAGAATAAGCTACTCATCATGTTAATTGATAATTACAATCAAAACTTCTACACTGTACATTTTTCTTATCATTGCCTCCGATATCCCCTATTCAGTTTTAACGATTAGGATCAAAACAAGATCCCGAAATATGTTCTGATATTTCAACACTGTCGTCCAAACAACTGTTTTACCATTTTACCGAAACATAGCTGCAATTTTCGCACCAAAGGTGTACTCCAGAAGCAATAACGAATTGAAGTTTAAAAAATGGAAAACATAATTTAGTTAATTTTAAATTGATTTAAAAGTCTCACAAAATATGTGGTGGAAATGCCAACTTTATTTAAGACCATTTGGCTTAATGGTTATGGTGGTGTTCCTTGTCTTAAAGCTCAACGCAACATTTGGCAAAGTAGAAGTGGATGTAAAAACCAATGGCTACACAGGAATAGTTGTTGCAATGACGGACAACGCAGTGGACAATTCTACAAATGCATTGCAGATGATTAAAACAATTAAGGTAGGATGTTCAATAGACAGGTCTATACAAAACAAAATATAGCAAAATAAATCTATGTGCAACTTATTTTGCTACAGTTTGATTTGAATTTAACTGTAGAATTAATTAATGAATAATTTTAGCCTATTCAAAACAAAAGTAAAAAAAATTGTTACATTGCTATTTTTCTAACATTAATATTTTTACAAATGTTAATTCTGCACAATGTCAGCAAGTCACTATAGCATTCAGTACAGTCACTCAGAAGTGCATAGTTTTCGCAGTAATAATGAAAATTGTTCATTGAAGAGAGTTAGAATAACTGACAAATCAATGATAGTGAAAAAATAATAACATAATTAGAAAAAAGTATTTTTGGCAGAACTAAGTTCCAGATACGATTTGAACAATAAAGAATGGTCAAAATTCATCACAGAAATAATTTTATCTGATTCTACCTAACATTTTCACGTTTATCTGAATTATGGTACAGTACTTAAGCCTGGTATAGCTTTTCATTAAAGGAATCAACCTGTTTGATGTAAACAGATAAAGCCACAACCCCACCAGATTAAGAAATGAAAACGAATTAGATTCCCATGTTTGTAATGAAAATATAACAACCAGTGATTTTCTTACAGCTGCTAATGGCAAATGCATCACAAATGTTGTATGAAACAACTGGCAATCGTCTCTATTTCCAACACATTACAATTCTACTTCCATACTCATGGAGAGCATTTGATGGCATTGAATTTAATGGATTCTCTGCAAATGACTTATTTCATTTTGCTTCAGTCCATGTTGGATCTATGAACCCTGACCATGGTGACACTCCGTACACGTTACAAAGAGACGACTGTTCAGAACAGGGCGATTACATACACTTAACACCAAATTACATTTTCGCATTAAACGATAACGATTTCACGATCAAATATGATAATGCAGGTAAACTAGACTTTCTAAAATTAATATCACCACCTAAATTACGTGTTTCCATTTTTTTTTATTTTTCTTTATTTTTTTTAGTTAAAGACTTTGTTAGCGAATGGGTTAAATTCCGTTTTGGAGTATTTTCTGAGAACAATCTAGACGAATTCTACTATGATCCAGACGAGGTCAGCTTCAGGCCAACGTACTGCTCCAACGAAGTTGCCAATGGACAACTGATGTAAATGAAATACGAAGTCATCATTATCAGTGACCATCAGCATCATCAACTAATATTATTAATTACAGTTTTTATTGCAATTTTCGTAGAAATCCCATTACTAAAACTCGCTGTATAATCGATGGAATAGGCCTGCCCCTTGAATACTGCCAATTTGAAATCGCTCCCAAATCTAACGATAACCTGACTTCCTCTCTCCTATTTACGACAAAGCTACCCAATGTAAGCATATTGCATTTTTCTAAATCTATACGGAAATAGGATAAGGGGAACAATATTGGAAGCCTAGAACTTCTATGGGCAACAGCATTTCAGGAAATTGCATGAAATTATACTTGTAGTTGTAATTTAATACACAATAGTTGAAATGTACTTTACATAATACCCTGTTGCAAATGTTCACAAAATATTTGCATTTCAACCCCAACCTGGCCGGAACGTAACCTAGCATAAACTAGCCTAAAACGAATTTCTATTTAGCAGGCAATCACTGCCTGCTTACGAGCCGTTAGGAGAATTCCATTTTCAAATAGTGTCTATGACGGAGCAGGGCTTAATGTACATCAGAGTACAACACTTGAAACTTATATTTATAGGTGGCAGAATTTTGCAATGAAACCACGCACAATAAATATGCACCAACGCTGCAAAACAGAAGATGCCATGGAAGAAGCGCTTGGGAAATCATGAGGCAGCACTCAGATTTTTCACCAAATGCCAGGTTTTACATCAATCCGGATTTTACATTAACTTCTTTTAAATGCAATGGTTTATTTAACACTGCAATTGAAAAATTAATAACACTAGCGTGGAGGTTAGTTCAACCCAACCAGAATTCAGCATTGTGTCCACCCATGATTATCCATCAGTTGTGCTAGCCATTGATACAGCATCGAAAGAAAACAAGGTAAATTACCTAATGATTAAACTGCAAATTACATTATCTATAGGCTGAAGAACATTTCTTCTATTTCAGAGCATAGCTGATTCAATCATTGCATCTATCAGCCTTTATATTCTATTTGCGGTGCCCAACAAGACAATGGTAGAAGTTGTAGCAATAGACTATGAAACTACCAAGAAAATCACCAAGATACAAGTCCAAAACATGGCAGACCAAAAGGATTTAATAGTAGCTGTACAAAGTATTTTGATAGATGTGACCCAAAACATTTCTGACAATGAAGAGGTATTCATTGAACAATTATCGGATATACTATGGTGTAAGCCCTGCTAAAAATATGCCCAACATATCATTAACTATGTCAAACTATGTCAAGTTCAAATCTTCTTGTCAAGAAGACAAGAATGATACGTGTCATTTCTTTGCTTTGCCTACCCAAACCGCAAGAAATCACTGCCAGGCTACGAGCCATTAGGAGAAGCACACTTTCGCAAATTGTATATGCTGCAGCAGAGTAGAAGCAGGGCATGTACCGTAGCATAGCCCACTAACAAGACCTTAACAGTGCATTAATAAAATAACCTTCCAGGATTCGGAATGGAGCAGTGGTGTGGTCATTTACATAACGACATCAGCAGAAATGAAAGGAAACTGGGCAATGCTGAAAGGGGCGAGGTTTTTGCCAATATTTCTGAATGTCAATCCCAACGAAGATCTCACTCATGTGGCGGATAATTCAGATGGAAATTCATACGCATTTTTTGGCAATCCTTGGGATCTGGAAGAGGATTTGGAGGCTGCACTTTTTGACAGCAGCAACTACTGGGATGGTGACCAGATCTTGCAGGTGACCAGGGCTTAAGAGGATGCACAGGGATCATTGGCAAGGTTGATGTTAACAGTTAACTAAACTCTTACAGATCTCTAGCACAATAGTCGAGCACAGTCAACAACTGCCCATCAACTTTTTAATGGACAAAGCCATATTGGGACATGCAAAAGTAGTGGTTTCAGCAACTGGAAATGATGGCATGTTTGACCAGGAATTGCTGCTCGTTTCGCCTGACAGGTTTTATCACGTAAACCACACTGTGTCACTACCAGAATGTGACAGACAACTACAAGAATTTGGTATTGAAGATGGAAAGGTAAGTTTGACAACATCATGAAGTTGTTTAAATGCATTTTAATCAAATTTCTCCCTCCAATTAAAGGTTGGTCTGTGGAGTTTCAGACAGACAAACTATTCAGCAAACCTCCATAATCGACTTGTGATCAAAGTGTTCGCTGTTATTCCTCAATGGACGAGGACGATAACATCAATTGTTCGGATAAACCCAAAAGTGGTTCAGGTATTTTCAGCTGATACGAATTTACAACGAAACTTGCAATTCTACATTAAATTGTCTAGGTCTAGGATATTCGGAATCTCTCACTGTTATATTATCTTAATTATCTTACTTTGTAAACAGGTCTTCAACAACAACGTTCCAGTTCCACGTTTGACCATTGCCGTTAAGGAAGATGGCGGATTTTACAATCCAGCGAGTGTCACAGTCACTGTGTTTACACCTTTTGCAAAAAATTCTAGAGAGAATATTACGAAATATCCTCTCGATGATGGGTCTGGTATGTTCATGTTCACTTTGGAAAGCCAACAGCACACATCTGTGATGGTGTCTTAATTTTGGCTCCAAGTGACCTTTTAGGTCACACATTGATACACTGACTAAACTACATGTAGTTGCAACATTAGCCTGTTAAGTTTAATGTCATAAATTCTGATTTCAGGGTCTGATATCATACGTCATGATGGAGTATTTTCAACGTTCATTAATTACATTATTGCTGATGGCGTGTATAAAATAGTCCCACGAGTATATGGTGGCAATAGCATGGATTGCTTCATTGGTGGCGCTTCAGGTATGCACTTTTTTACAATTCAGAATTGCGAGTAAAATTAAAATTTACGAATGATAAAGTTTGACTTACCATAGAGTAGTCCCTGCGCCATCATAGGCACAATGAAAAACTGGGCTTCTCCTAACGGCTCGGGGGTTGGTAGTGATTGCCTGATGGTTGGGTAGCTAAATAAAAAAAATACGATTTAGGTTAGATTAATGTACTTACGCACATATGAACATACACAAAACTAAAAAACAAAAAAAGAAACACAGGATAAATTGCGACAGATATATGTATGACAGGTGTCTTTCTTGCGTCCTTGACAAAATAATTGAAATATAAATAATTTGGGCACATTTGGAGCAGGGTCCATTCTGTTATCCTAAAATGTAATGTATCGTTTTAAAATAAATTAATGATTCCACAGACTGTTTTCAACGTCAGCCATGTCCACTGTACTTCCAAGTCATTGGCTACAGGAGTGGAAATGGCAGTGCAATCCTGCCAGACAAGATTACCAACCTAGTGGGCAAAGTGAAGCTGAACACTTATGACGACACAGTGGTAACATTGCTGTGGACTGCCCCAGGAGATGATACCAATGATGGCATTGGTTAGTAGTTAAATGCTTGGTACATGTACAGTATGCCATAGTCGTGTATGAAAATGTATGAGGAACTGTTTCTTTTTTTTACAGTCAGTGGCTATGATCTGCAAATTTTCGAAACCTATGAAAATGCAATAAGTTTCACCCAAGGAACGAATATCAGTGACAGGATGATAATTGGAGGGTCTTTGGCTCCAGTACCTCCTGGAGGAAACCAATCAGTTACAGTGAGGTTCCCATCAGCGGTGTATGACTTTATAGCCACAGGGTACATAGCTATTCGAGCTTATGACGAAGATGGAAACAGGGCTTCCGGTTCAAACATCGTCATAATTCCCTTGATTCAAATGGCCAACCCATCAACACCAACTGCTGATTATTCAGACATGACTACCTACAATTCCACAGAAGACTACAATGCCACCACGACCACAGTCCCAGAGCACTGGCACGCTTATGATGGTATAATATCCTCCATGGTGATGTTAGGTTTTGCCTTGCTAGTAGCTGGAGGATTTCTAATCGAAACGCAGATTAGGAAATGTAAAGAAAAGTCGAGACTAAAACACGAAGACTATATCATCGGACTTCCGGTTAGCACGACCATGGCTTGATGCCACGAAATGCAACGAAAATCATAAATTTGTTCGTGGCGAATAAACTTGTTCACATGTACTGGTAAATATGAAATGTGAAATTGATGATACTCAACCAGGGTTCCATCAGAGATGAAATTTTCAACTTCCATGACTTTTCCATGTTTTAAAACAAATTTCCCTGATCACCCTTGAAAGCATAGCCAATATGACATATGACAACGTAAGGAATGCTTTATTTCTCATTATTCAGTACATAAACAGAAGATAGAACACAACAAGCAAATTTAGATCAGTGTTTTTAAATTGATAATTTCATTACAAATTTCTTTCACAGAATTGCCTGTCATCTCTTGATTTTTGTGCTACCCAATAAATAGCCATGCGATTTAATGTCATTTTTCAATACTAATATTATGTTACTATGAGTTATATTTAACAAGTATGCTGGTGATACAGTATTAGCAGACATTTTCAGCAAACTACACAACGACGACCTGCGACGACAGACCAATTTTCCTTGGTCTTGCGAGTGGTCTTGTAGACAGGTTTTCACAAAATTACTCTGAAGAACAGGTTGAAATATAACTCAAAATTTGCAATTTTGTCCAAATACGGATCACTAATATTAAAATAATAAATATATTTTATTGTGAATCATCTCCTCAATACAATAAACTCAATAGTTGACATACTGATATGTTGATATAAATTCACAGAAAGATGTGAGAAATTGTATTAATAGCATCGACAACGTGACAGATATTTCCATTGGCACGATAGTATTGACTGGTCCCAGCAAAGGTCATTACTTGAACAAACGAATCTTTGGGGAAATCGACCAGCATCGCATTGGTAGAAATGCTCACAGCTTGTCAAATCCTTCATGTATTGTCCAACTCTGAGACATGGTCCTGAAATGTCGTTGTTAAAAGTTTACAGCTTAATTGAGTTGCTGATACATTTGAGGTACTGTACTTATGTGGGGATGCTGACCTGATGGAATACCATGACCTTCTACAGCTTTGATCAGTTTAGGAGCAGTCTCTTCAGAAATTACTATATTTAAAAATTGATTTAAAGTTTGAAAAAACTTTCTCGAAATAATAATATACTATGCTTATGTCCATAATATAAATATGAAATTGTACTTCAAAGGAAGCTAAATATTCTGAATTCACCAAGTGGCCACTTACCTACCGATACCATCAAGAATAGGATCTTGAAAATGAAAAGTTTATTCATTTTAAAAATTGAAGAAGAATATGCTAATATGGAAGTAAATTACCAAGCCTTAGAAGATTGTGATTTGGAAGTCGAAGCATTCCAACTTATATACTAAATATTGAAGGTCCTTAGGAATACATGTGACATTTTATGACAGTTATCATAGATTTCTTGAAATTCAATCTATCATCAATCAAAGATTATAACTTTGTATTTATTCCCGGAAGAGGCCTCCAAAACTTCGTTTGTTTAATCTTAGCCAAATATAATGCTATCTGTAAGGACAATTCGTCCGCAATGTGCAAAAAATGCATTGAAACGACATAATGGTATACTAATTATACCTAACCGATCATCTTACAATCTAGAAATCATGATTATCGCTATGACCTAATAATATCCACTGCGATTATTGTAAAGAAACTCCTTATGTTTTTTGGAGCTTATTGGAAGGTCCATTTTCTTTATGAATTTTCTCTATGGTTAATAAAGATAAACTTAAATGGTAAAATATACCAAACTAGACTGAAAAGAAACTGAAGAGCAATTATCAAAAAATAAACGAAATCTCAAGATAAATGTGAACAGACTTTAAGGTTATTGGAAAAACCCACATTAAGGTCGCAAATTAACCTTTACAGTACAACTATGATGCACGACTATACAGTAGCTGATCGAGTACCTGTTATCGATATGATAATGGAGTTTGAGGAATTGTCCATTGAAATGCCAACTTCATACAGTAGTTAAGACCTTCAACATTTAGTATAAAACCTTTTCAAATCAGTTTCATATAATAGTATACACTGCGCTAAAGAGCTAGCATACATATACGAATTACTCTTTAAATATCAAAAATGAATAAGTTGGTCATTTTGACTATTTTTGTGTTGATGATGGATGTGGGTAAGTTGCAACGAGTGAAATGGTTACTATTTGGTTTCATTTATAAAGTACATATGTAAGCAAATTGCATCATTACTATAGTAAAATTTCGTTTTCAAATGTAGCAATGTCGGCCGTGGCCATACCTAAAGCCATCAAGATGGAGGGTAGCAAAGGCATTCCATCAGGTGAGGGTCATCCTAATTAAAAATTAAGGCACCCAAAATTCTCTTATTATGAATTAATTACAGCATCCTGTCCTCTATTTCAGGTCGATGCAGGAAGGTGGGGCAATTCTTGGAAGATTTGACAAGTTGCGAACATTTTTATCAATGCGATGCTGGTTTGATTCCCCAACGTTTCGTTTGCGCTACTAACGACCTCTGTTGGGATCAACGAAGATCAATTTGTGAATGGAAGACCCGAGCTTTCAGTTGTCATTGCTAAACAAATGCTCGTTTTATTCACAAATATAACGTTATATTAAGCTTATGATTTTGTTGAAAGTGTGTTGATCAATAATTAATAAAATATAAAGATTTGTTTTATAACAGTATTGCAGTTGTCAATTGAATGATTTAAATTCGACGAATCATCCAAAGCTTTCAACGATGATTGATGTAAAGATAGCGAATATGAATGTTGTATGAATATTATTGCGACATACATGTAAAATTGTCTGTTGTGATACATAACATGTCCACTGACATTTATGATAAAATGTCATATTGCTGATGGCAGGCAGAAATAAATTCCGACGAAATAAAACAACCTTAAATCACCGATAACATTTGAGTGATTTATGATAAATCAATCTTCGTGGCTACCATAAATAGTGCGATTTCGTAATTCATCAATATATACAGTACATGTAAATGGCAAAGGTTAAATTAATGAAATGTATTGATGAATTGCGAAATCACTCGAGTAATTGTATTTCATAAGAACTTATCACCAATCACTCAAGAATAATCAGTTATTTTTGTTGTTTAATTTAGTAGAATTTATTTCTCTAAACAGAAAACAACACATTGTTGTCTCTTGAAGGTCACAATGTAATCACTGTGTTTCCAGCTTTCTAAAAAAATTGTAAAATGCAACAAAATCCAGGTTGCTTTTTCACTTTTTACAACGTTTCCTACTGACTTTGCGTTTCAATCTTTATTAACAAAAATTTAGTAACATGCTTAAGAATAATTCACTAATAATTAAATACCTAAAGAATTTTAAGAAGAATAAAAATATTAAAAATACCTTGTGCAAAACATTGTGACACATTTGCAATGAGAGGTCGATGACCCATGGTCTTGGGCTTATCAAAACACGTGTTATTGTTTTTTAAAAACGGTATTAATATTTTGATGAAACCCGGACCAATAACCATGTGACAAATGTAATGATAAATTTCCAAGAAAGGTCGATAATGTGAGAAAAGAATAACAACTATTAAATTATACATATATTTTATTGCGTATCATTGGAAAACATTAACATAATTATTAGTTGAAATACATTTTACATGTATGTTGATAGAAATTAACAGAAAAGTTACATTAGAATGAGGTTGTACATAGTATTAGCGGCAACGACAACTTGAGAGAGTTTTCCATTGACACGATAGTATTGACTGGTCCCAGCAAAGGTCAGGACTTGAACAAACGAATCTTCTAGGAATCCGACCCGCATCGCATTGGTAGAAATGCTCACAGCTTGTCACATCTCTCATGTACTGTCCAACTCTGAGACATCGTCCTGAAAGATTGTTATTACAATTAAGTTTACAACGTCAGTAAGTTGCTGATATACATGTACTTTCATCAATCTAATGTTATAAAGCTAACCTGATGGAATGCCTTTACCGCCTACAGCTTCGATTAGTTTAGGAACTGCATCTTCAGAAAATGCTATATATAAAGTTTTAAAAAAGTTCTCACAAAATGCGTTACTTAAACATCTATGATACTAAATGCATGTACAACTAAATGCTCAGAATTCTAACAAGTGGTGAGACTTACCCAAAGTTACCATCAAGGCAATAATCGTGAAAAAGAAGACCTTATTCATTCTAAGTACTGAAGAGGAAACTGGAATATCAAAGTAAATTGACAAAACACAGAAGGATATGATTTGGAAGCCGAAGTAGTTCAACTTTTATACTAAATATTGAAGGTCCTCCAGAACGCATGTGACGTAACAGTTATCATTAGAGATTTCCAAAAATTGAATTGCATAACATCAGTTATCATCAGTCCAGGAAGTACTCCTCTTTAATCAATTGTCTTTTCAGTTTGATGAATTTATTTCTACATAAGGCCTCCAAAACAATATATCAGTCAGCTCAATATCAGCTATCAGTAAGGTTGATTTGTCTTGTGTTTAAATGCCCCTTTTGCACCCCCCTGCGGGCGTCCATGCATTTATTTGTGCCTTGAGGATTTACACTATAATATTGAGGCAAATAATATCAATAGCCAATACATGTAGCTATGCTTAAATTACAAAATTTCGTTTTCAAATGTAGCAATAGGGGGTGTCAATCCCAAAAAAGAATTGAGTTGGAATTGAAATTGAAGTGCGCATCCGCAAATTACTACTAAAGCGGGTTTGGCAGGGTTTGGTAGCCATATGCACATGCGCACACCAACTAGTCAAATTAAATTTCAATTCCAACTCAGTTATTTTTGGGATTGACACTCCCTATTGTCTGCAGTTCCAATTCCTAAAGCAATCGACATAGAGGGCAATAAAGGCATTCCATCAGGTGAGTGTCACCATAACTAGTGACCCTCGTTTCTTATACTTGTATGAGTGCTTCAGGTGTTATATCAAATGTACACTGTTACAGGTCAATACAGGAGGGTGGGACAATTCTTGGAAGATCTGACAAGTTGGGAGTATTTTGATCAATAGGGGGTGTCAATCCTAAAAAAATAATTGAAATTGGAATTGACTAATTGGTGTGCGCATCCGCAAATGACTACCAAAACCAGTTTTCAGGTTTAGGTAGTTATGCACATGCGCACATCAATTAGTCAATTTCAATTGCAATTATTTATTTAGGATTGACATCCCCTATTGAGATGCTGGTCTGATTCCCCAACGTTTCGTTTGATGCGCTAACCACCTCTGTTGGGATCAACGAAGATCAATTTGTAAATGGACAACTGCTTGTCATTGTTAGACCAATGGTCGTTTTATTAACAAGTGTCATGCATTGCGTCATCACTCGAAATCATTTATGCTGAAAGGGTTTTGATCAAAGTCCAATAAAATATATAGATTTGCATTAGGACAGTATTATAAGTAAACACGTATATTATAACAGTATTATGGACTAAATTCTTTGATAGAAAACTAGATATTGTAACACAAACTTTCAGTATTAACTTCAGGTATAGTTTGCCTTTAATTATTTGACAAAAAATGCCTTTAGTTACACGCATAACGCTGAGTTTAACTAGACACTCACTTCAACAATTTAAGCATGCGCCTTAATCAAGTTGATAAAGGAAAAATATCTATCATGGAATCAAAATCCTGTTATGTTTCTGTCAAATAATTCTGATGAAGACAATTGGCATAACAACAGATCGTTTTTGGAGAACTTCATTTATTATTTATCTAATTTGGATTACATCGAAGGAATGTCAGACAACAAAATCTTCATGTATGCCCGTGTATTAACAATTGCTAAGCAGTGTCACAATCATTCAGATAAACTAAGTATTATTATTATACGTGATATGGCAGGATAAATTACACATGAGAATTGACTAAACAACAAAAGATATGCACTGGTATGAATTATCAGTCAGATACATGTATGTGATGCGGGATGGCAGAATAAATGGCACGTTCATAATAATTGATAATTTTCATTTTCGATCTCCAAGCTAAAAATATTTGAAAGACGTTAACACTGAATAAACATAACCCATGAATTGGCATCAAGTTTTACTACCATTTACAATTAATCGGGAAAAATATGAAGTGGACAGGTTATAGTGTTTCAACCAGATTTGTTATACCACTTTAAGAACATTTGCAGCTGAAGTGGAATTCATCTTAAAAATTAATCATAATCAACTTAAGTATTAGTGATTATGAGAATAAAAAAAAATAGGTGTCACAAGAACAGCGTTAGTTTGTGAACTATTTATTAATTGAAAATCATCGGTTATTGTCGAATACATTTGGCAAAACCAACATTAAAATTACACATATTTAAGAGAATATTAAAGAAACAAATTTGTGGTTAGTTCACCAACAGCGGCATTTGGATTGGGTCTTCCATTGGCAAGACAAGGCTGGTTGATACCAGCAGAGGTCAGGAGATGAGCAAACGAATCTTTGTGGTTTCTTTCCAGCATCACATTGGTAGAAATGCTCGCAACTTGTCAAATCCCGCATGTACTGGCCAACATACCTGCACGGGCCTATAGAAATAAACAAACTGTGTTACAAATATACATGTATGCAAGAAATAATGAAAAAAATATAATTTAGATATAAATAAACAGAGTGCAAACCTGATGGACGACCCTCTCCAGGCGCACCTTTTAGGGCTTCTGGAACAGTTTCTTCAGGCATTGCTATATTTCAAAATGAAATTTCGATTTTATCGACAACATCTTAATTCACGAAATATCAACAAATGGAAAACAGTGAATTAGACAACTTACCAGCAGCCACAACAACTGCCAAGGCCGCAATGACGAAGATGAGCTTATACATTTTGTATGTTTATAAAGAGAACAACTTAATTCTCAACTTATTTCTCAGTTGTGAGTTTACAACGCAAATCGCCCCCTTTTATACAATATTCGAACGGTTGTGATAACAATTTGACGAATCAATCCATCACAAAAATGAAGAGACCCTTGGCAAAATATGGATTTTGACGAATGTGTTGTTTAACACTAAATCACTTCCAATCTACATTCATTCATTCATTCATTCATTCAGGCAATCGTTTTCATTGTTTTTATCATTTCTTCGGAAACGATTTCGAAACACTGTTACTGTCAATCCACATGTCAAGTTTATCAATGCGGCCACAAATATACAACAAAATATGCAAAGCTGTGAGTCAGACACGTAAATTTCGGCAAGTTTAAACGCACTACCATATAACACTTTTCAAATAAAATGTCCAATATTGGCAGCCGTTAGGAAAATTGTTGTATAATTGTTCTTCAGAAAACGCACAAATGCTATTAGTTCTTCGCAGCGTTCTTCACAAAATATTGATTATACTTGTATATGGCGGTTTTTCTAGCTAAACATGTACATGTATTTCATTTAAGCACATTTTAAAAAATGGCCCATAATATTGCTATGGGGGAGGAGCACTGAGGAAATATATGTGCTGTAAGGGGCGCTAGTCCAAATACGTTTGGGAACCTATAGTCGTTAAGCGAACCAGTATGCCGTTGAGGTAGTATTAATATTCCAATAGCGGTTCTCAACATTTTTTGAAATTTAATTCCATTCTTGGTTTATTAATATTAAAAATGTGTTAGGTGGCAAATAAAGTTCCTGCGAGTTTGTAAAGTTTTTCGTATATTCCGCTTGAAAAAATCAAATAACTGAGTACTGACAATTGAAGCATCACAATAATCTTAAAATTGCTTAAAATTTTACCATGCTACATTAAAAAATTATAAATTGGGACTATATGAATAAATTCCCACTTTTTCAGTTCATTGATACACTGCACAATACATGTAGTATTCGGTGGCAATTAAAAAAATCCTGAATTTACGAAATAAGTATTTATGACCTTGGGTTAAACGTTAGATTAATTCAAAATTTCGCTAATTTTAATTTGCGTGTCCCATGCAGAATACCGTCACACTCGTAGTCAACATCTTTTGACAACACAAACAGACATGAATTAAGAAAGGGTTTTTTGTACTGGTAAGTGTACATGTATACTGCATGACGATAAGCACTATACAGTAAATATTTGAGCACTATTCGTTTTCGAATATTTCAGTTCGATGTACCCCACTAAGGCGTTTATTTTTCGTTTATAATATCCTAATATCTACGTAAATTCCTTGTTCTGGTCCTAAAAATGACAATCGATTACCACAAACAGAAAAACATGAAAGCTCAAGTATACGCGCGATTTCATGACGCGCTAAATTAAGTAACCCAAGATAAACATAAATGATTGACATTCTGTAACTGCCCACCATTGATCTAACGATAAAAATGCAAGGATTTGATATGAAAATATTTCGTACAGGAAGTTATTCGCCATACTAAATCCAACGAAATAAGATAACAGTGATAAGCTCCGATCTGCAAAAATGCATATCACTAAAGGAATTAATCACTGATACCTTCGCTATTATGGCAGTTGATTAAGTGTTTGTGCTTTACAACACAAAATTCTGCACTTTTGCGTTATTGCTCCATAACTTACAAGTACATTAATTCGAATTGCAAGTTTTTCGAGATTATTGGTGGAACAAGATATTACAAGCCCATATATACAGTATGTTTCCAGTACAAACATGTACATTTGTAACTTGTACACTAATACTTGCACACCTTTGTAGAAAAAGGCCATTCTTATCTGTACTAGTTGGTAGGATACTGTGTACCAATATACAGGTACCGGTATACAGGTATGAACCTATAATTTCTACAATTTTATTTTTGAAAGCTAGCACCATTAGTCTCAATTAACTCAGAAAAGCAACAACATAGGACATTTTTCAACCATTTTCATAAATGTGCAATTTGAAAGTTGAATTGCAGAAATGATACTATGATAGCCAATCAAATAATTCATTGGTTCCAAGTCACAACGACTCCAACAAAATTGACCCTGATGTTTTTTATGTGCGATATGTACATGTATATACTTTAGAACAAACTGAAGTTATGAAATGCCCTAACCTAACCGACGCGTGAAGTTGCTATAGGGTCAATTTTGATGGGGCCATTTTAACGTTCTACGTCATGCATAAATTGGTAATAAGTAATGGATTTAGTTTACAACCTACATGTATTCTAAACTGGCCACACCGCACAGAATCCCTTATGAGTTACTAATACAATACACTCAAGTTGCCATATTTGATGTCATGATGTTAAGCCGAAATCGTACGGAACATTTAATGTACATGCACGATCTACAAACATCTGATTATTTTTATAATTCAAAAGTCAAATGAATACTTATGAATTGTGTATTTGAGAAATATGCAATATATTATAATTACATGCATAAATCCATGTATATTATGAAAATCATAAATACGACGTACATGTACTGTATTTGTATGCTATACAGCAAGTGTTCAATCCAAAGTTTCTTATTTAAACCTCGGAAATGTTTTAAGAAAGACTGCATAAAAGAAGCTAACAATCTCGATGAAAAAATGATAAAAACCGTGCAAAACTGCATAGGATATGAGAAACAAAATGGTACATGCCTTTAAACGTCAATAAAAATAAATGACGTTAGTTTGCAAATCATTTATTCATTGAAAATCATTGCTTATTTTTCAATACATTTCGTAAAACCTTCATTAAAATCACAAACTAAAGACAATGTTATAGGACATACAGTATATACTTTCCTGTGCGTATACATGTACGTGCAAAATAATTTCGTTTTGATCAATAAAATCTTTATTTACTATCTGTCTACAACTGAAATAAGACAAAGTGAATAAGACAATTTAAAAGCTGCCACGACAAGAAGCTTATACATGTACATCTTAAGGAATCGAAAGAAAACAACTTAAGCTTAATTCTCAGTAGTTTCTCAAAGTTCTCTCAGTAGTTTCTCTAAATGTGAAATGTTCTGATAACCATTTTACGTAGCTATGGTATCACAAAATCCTGAGTACCTACCTAAAATATGGACGTCATCGAATTTGTTGCTTTGAACTACAGAGCGTTTATAAATGCTTGCAGTGGTTTCGTGAATATTTTGGGAGCATATATTAGAGATCTAGTAATCGACGTTCATGATATTCAACAAATATCTCTCAAATTAGTGTTTGGAATTTTCCAGCGGTGAAAGGTTTCCGATTTCCGAAGCTCGGGGGTGCTGAGTTGAAAGATGAAATTTTACAACTCAAAGCCTTCTAGCGACGGAAGGCGGCAACATTCCACCGCTGGAAAATTTTAACAAAACTTTGTGAGATGCTTAATTTATCATCAAACTTGATCTTCATTAATACTGCCGCAATAAAATTAACGGTAATCGCTGCGCTGGTTCTGGGAAGAGCTACCTGCAGCTTACAGAGGTGATTCAACTCAATTGCATGTGTGCAAAGTTAGAGGACACGTAGCTTTAACAAAATGTTTGGCGAGATAACTATGTATTTACACATTAACTGTAATCATGTGTTGGATACAAAACTTTCAATAATGTAAAGTACTGAAATCGATGCCCACATTTATTAACAAAGCACTGTCGTATCACAAAAGATTCACCAACCAAAAATTGCCATCAAGCTTGCAGAACATGGATGTATGATGCCATAGGCAGGCCTACATCAGAAGCAGAATCGAGTAAATGCTGAATAATACATATTTTTAACTTTGCCTTAAATTAGCACTGTTTTAAAATTGCAGTACTAAACGTGCTACTTTGCTCGCATACATGTACAGCAGCATATATGTACAATAAGATAATTAACTTTTAATGCACACTCGCAATTTGCATCTTATAGCACAAATTTCATAAATCAAATTAACCATTGTTGTTTTCATGGCAGCTGTCACAAATACGCTGACAAATTCGAAAATTTTGGTTCAATTTTATTCGCAAAGAGACTTACGAAATTCACCACCTGATTTGACCCTAACCAAATACATGTAGAACTTGTTTGCTGGTTAGTACAGCCTGCTGCATTACAAAATGAGCAACAAAATATTAAATATATGTACTGCGTTAGATTGCAAATTATTTATTCATTGGAAATCATCACTTATTTTCGAATACATTTAGTAAAAGCTGAGTTCAAATTAAACATATTTCAGACGCTCTTAAAGAAATAAAAGTTGTCTGTAGTTCATCACCAGCAGCGGCATTTGGATTGGCTCTTCCATTCGCAAGACAAATTAGGCTGATACCAGCAGAGATCAGAGGTTGAGCATGCGAATCGTACAGGTTTCCTGCCAGCATCACATTGGTAAAAGTGCTGACAGCTTGTCAAATCTCTTAAGTACTGACCAGCTCTCAAGCAAAAGCCTATAGCAATTAACAAACTAGTTGTGTTACATAATTCATGCAATCATGCATTGATTTTCAAAAATGAACGAAAAAATAATGTTTGCAATATAAACAGAGTGCTAACCTAATGGAATACCATTTCCAGCCTCAACCTGAATTGGTGCTGGAATAGCAGCTTCGTCTGGAACCGCTATATATCAAAATTGAATTTCGCTTTGGTAAATACAAACTTAATTGGTCTACAAATATAATCAGAAAGTGAATAAGATAACTTACAAGCAGCCACGACTACTGCCAATGCAATAACGGCGAAGATGTACTTGTACATGTTGAATGATTTGAAATTGAACTTAATTCTCAGTAAATTCTCCAAAGTTGCTGTGAGTTTTCAACTTTCTGTCCCGCAATTTATACTCTACTAAATGTGGAGGGATCTGATAATCGTTGCCGTAGCAAATGGTATCACAATATCCAGAGTACCTTTCCAAATTAAGGACGTCATCGAATTAGTTGTTATGAGCTCTAACCGGAAATTTATCATTCATGTAAAATTTATCATTAGATGTTCATGCCGGCTTCTGTGCAAAGGATGCAAAGTGCAACAGCACTGTCATGCCACCAAAAGAGATACCGACGAATAGTGCAAAGTGTCAGCATCCAAAATTGTCATCAAGATTCCATTAATATGGATTAATATTAACCATACAGATGGCTGATGAAACATGCATGCAAAGAACAGACAATCAATCGAAACACTAGAAAAGCTGTATACGTTTTAATACAAAGTTTAAGAAATTTAACGCTTACATTTGAAGCATTTTTAAAAGATTGTTTATGCATGTGCATGCATGATACCCCACAAGTTTTTAAAAGGTTCTTCATTGATTACCAGTGGTTCAATATTTTTAAAAACTGTGGTGGCACCTAAGAATAATTTTACAAATGTAAACTACGAGTACGAAGGGGAAACTTCGGATTTCAAAAAGTATCACCAGAATGGATTTTGGCGAATTTTTCAGAAATGCCCAGAAAATAATGACATGGACGTTGTACAGGACATTTCTTTGAAAACATAAACACTAAAGTGGCGGATTGTATTGCCTGAATTCCTCAAAAATAAAATTTTGACGTTTTCTCAGAGAAAGCTGTATAGGCCTACTGTAGGTGACATTTTTGAAAAATACACAGGCAAAAATGATGGGTTTTAATTGATTTAAGTAATACAGTACAGTAGAACCTCTGTAAGCTGACCACCCAAGGGATTGTTGCAAACTGGTCAACATATGGAACGACGCTTGTACTGACACATGCTTTTAATTCCGTGAACTGCACGTATTGCATTTTGCAGTAATCATTCATCATTCATGAACATTCATGAATAATCTTATTAAAATGTTCATAATATAGTACCAGTATTTATAATGGGCTGCAACTTTATTCAGCAATTACACGTATATAGTATACATGTAGTAGGGGTATTGAAGGGGTTCAAAATGAACTCCTGTACCTCAATAGAGACAGTTGCCGTTCAAGGGTGTACTGTGTATGTTTTGCAAGCAGCCAATAAATTTAATCATCCATGACTTTACATGTTGAGACCATGCTAGTCAACGTTCAGATAGTTAATTACTATAGTGTGTCAAACTCCAAGTGGTCACATTACAACATAC
>JAQGAF010001607.1:0-29273 GCA_034687865.1 Kryphioiulus occultus
ATGGAGGCGGAACCAAGAAATTTTACTTGTTAGCTGGAAATTTGTGGAGGAAATAATATATTTTACGATATTGTTAAAGTAAGGGTTTAGGAAATTATCATAAATAATAGGATGAAACACAGTTATGAAAAATTATAAATTAATGCTTGTTAACAGTAAACGTTGCCGAATTTAACAAATACTGTTAGTTATTAAGTTACCAAAAAAGTAAAAATCTATGTCTTTGCTTTCAAAAACCTGTTGATTTTCACGAAAATTTAACTAATACCCAAGACAGCAGCGGGTCAAGATTTTATCAAAAAAATCGTAAAAAACGTATAGAGTAACAGTGTTCATTCAGCTATGTTCATACCAAAATTTGCAACTCAATTTCCATGACTTTCACTGACTAAATCTGATCAATTTCCCTGACTATGGGTGTTAATATTAACATAATAGCAATTCCTGCAAATTAACATTTAAGAAAACGTCGTAGGCGAAATTTATAAAAAAATGTAGGTCTATTCCTCATACAATTTTGAATTTAGACAGTACCTGCTATATTTTTCTTTGCCATGGCAATTTGCAGTAAATATAGGAACACTTGACAAACTGTTTCCTTGACCAACCCAAGAAATTGTCCCTCAATTTAAAAATATTTCTACGATGAAATTTAGCTCGTTTTTTTAAAAGGAACGCCGTAGGGGACATTTTTGAAAAAAAAAATACTGCAAATAACGAATTGTAGGCGTCATTTATATTGTGTTTTTCGCAACAAAAAAAATGAATTGAAAATTGAAAATTTCCATTGACCAAAATTGAAATTTAAAATTTTTTGAAAGTTTTCCATGACTCCCACCTGACTTTCCCTGACTTTTTGGGCAAAATGTCCACATTTCCCTGACTTTCCCTGACAACATTTCATTTCCCTGACTTTCATTGACGTTATGAACCCTGTGTATTTTGAAGAAAAACTGCTAGTATTGGCGTGTAAACGGATTGACCATTGGTACATTTGTCATTACTACATTTCTATTATTCGGATGTATATTGTTAATGCATGATTGCATTTTCCAAACACATTTTCCATGACCTAATGATTATGATTTAATTACTGTTTCGTTTACAGTATACCAGAACATTTACTTACAGTATCTGCCGAAATCTGAAATTTTACTGAGGGTACCAATACATACGACCACAAGTGTATGTAGGCTATTTTTTCTATCTCAATTACAAATTATTAGGTTATTCTCTATGGGGTAGGTCTAGGTGAAAAACCTACCAAATTCTTGGCATTTTATGCCAAAAAAAACCATGAAAAAAACGCCTCGTTGATTTTTGTAATAGAACCAACAGAAGCAGGTTCGGTGCAAATGTCTTGCAAATAAAAAAAACATACGTTGAGAACTGAACTTAACAGCCCTTAATTGCAATTATAAATCATCTGATCCGAATAATACCATCAATTAATGTCGAATTTTGGTTAGTTTAACGAAAAATATTATTGAATTGCAAATTCGCATTATGAAAACTAACCATTTCAGACTTTCACAATGGTAACATTGAAATTTCATTAATTGTGAAAGTCATTTCCTATTCCCTCAATTCATCACACCTCGGGGTTTACACTGTATATCCAATAATAATAATACCATTTGTCACTCAATATTTGATCATTATTTGTTTTGCTTTCACATTCAAACAATTTTTTCACATTTAACCATAGATTATATTCTCATAACTCGTCTGCATACGACCAAATCAATTTATGAAATTTAAAACTGTGTTTGAAACTTTTTATGAATTCGATCTGTATTAATAATCTGACACATAACTTGTCCAAGGTACAAATATTCAAGAATTTTCCAAAATCAAACATTTCAGGATTTTTTTTAAATATCCCATTTTTTTTCATATTTATTCTCAGATTATACATGTATTATCACAACTGGTTGCCAATCTTCGATTCGTAGCAAATTCAAAATTTACATTTCAGAATTATTCAGAATTTGATCTGTGACTATCACCTTTAACCCTTCCATCAAGGTGATGTCCACAGCACCTAATACGTCAAAACGCAACCACCATAGCAGGCTATATTAAAAGCAAGAAAGTCACAGTCGCTAGAACATCTCTAAAATCTCAATTTCAAGAACTAAAAAAATGTCAATATCAAGGAAATATATAAAAATCACGATAAGAAGAAAATCTCAAGAAAACAAAATCAAGATCATCTCAAATGAAAGGAAATCTCAAAAAATCTTAATATCAAGAACAGTTAAAAACATCCTAATATCAAGAAAATCACAAAAATGTCAAACTCATGAAAATCTCCAAAAATTTCAATATCAAGTTGCTTAAAAAATTCCAAAATCAAGAATTTATCAGGAAAATCTCAAAATCCCAATACCAAATTTGAAAGCTTCTCAAACTCAAAAAACCCACAAAATTAAGAATATGTAAAAAAAACAATATCAATTGCATTGTACATTGTAACTTTAGAAATTGCCAATATCCATGAACATCTCAAAATCAAAATAAAATCGAAAAAAAAAACAATATCAAGTAACATTAAAAAATCCAAACATCAAGTAACTTTAAAAAACCCAATATAAAGTAGCTTTAAAAAATCCCAATATCAAGTCAATTTTAAGAAAATCTCGAAAAATTCTAATATTCATGCTCATCTCAAAATCAAAAAATTAGACAAAAATTCCAATAGCAAGTCAATTTCAAGAAACTCACGAAAAATTCAAGAATCACGAAAATCTCGAAAAATACCAATATCCATTTAAAAATTTTTTAAAAAATCTCAATATCACGTAACTTTACAAAATCCCAATATAAAGTAGCTTTAAAAATCCCAATATCAATTAAGTCAATTTCAAGAAAATCTCGAAAAATTCCAGTATCCATAAATATCTCAAAATCAAAAAAAAATCGACAAAAATCCCAATATCAAGAACATGTCAGATTCCAGAAAATCTCAAAATCCAGGAAAGGTTAAGAAATAAAACCACGTCAGCACAGGGTGTGTGCCCAGCTTTGAAACCCAGCCAAAAATTCCTGACATTTGCTGCATCACGGAGGAATCTCATTCTGCAGAGTTGAAGAATCCCATCTGCTGATGTGCCAAAAACTTCCACGATGACCACGTGTGGGGCAACGCCCCAAGGGGAGGGGTGAAGGGGTTGACCACGCCCACCCACGCTGCGATCTTGAGGTGGGCAGGAAAACCGAGAGTGGCGATTGGTCAGTCCGATGGTCATCAAGAGTGAATGGGCAATGGGAATGGCAGTGCTGCCTCCTCGCAAAGACCTAAATTCTCCCTAAACAATGGCCTACATTTTGGACGAGATGTTATATAGGTCAATGTGCCGCAAAAGACCTCTCAACTTTCCTGATCAACAATCGTGACGAAAAAGCTGGCCAGGTATAAATACAGGTGGCCGGGCAAATTTTTACTTAGATCGAGAGCATCCTCAGCGCGCTATTATTGTCTCAAGAAAACGGCTTGAAGACGGTTTGGGAGAATCCTGAGCAAGGGAGAACAGAAGCTGAAGGACAAGGACCTCACTTAACGTCGTTCAGTAAATTCGCCGGTTCAAGGTAAATGGTTAAGCTAATTAACGACAAATTAACGAAATTCAGACAAAATGGGAGATTTGGACACGACATCATTGCTCTTGGAAACATTTTCGCATCAGAACTGGATGTCCATCATCCAAGGTCCAACTCTGGAAGACAACACCAGAAACCATTTCGCTGCTCATCGCTGAACTCAGAACTTTCTTCGATGAAAAAAATTATCCTCCAAGAATGACATTGTCGAAATTTTTTCGTTTCTGGAGAGATCAGCCAATGTTTTTGAGACAATATTTCTGATAATCCAAAATTGGACGAAAATGTGAAAATGTTTCTGAGTCTAGAATTGGTAGGAAATGTTTTTGGGGAACTTAGAACTGATGGAAAATATTTCCGGAAATCCGAAATCAAGTAAAACATTACTGAAAGTTTTTTATTATTGATAGAGAACGTTCCTGAGTATCTAACATGTAGAGATGGTGGAAAACATCTAGTATTGAAAGAAAGTATTTGCTGAAATGATGGAAAAATGGAAAATATTTTTGAAAATTTATTACTTCGCGAAGATAGAAAACATTTGATATTGAAAGAAAGTATTTACTGAAATGATGGAAAATATTTTTTTGGGAATCTAGAATTGATAGAAAATATTTCTGATAATTCAGAACTGAATGAAATTGGTTTCTACAATTCCTAAATGAAGGAAAACATGAGAATGATGAATTGATATAAATTATTTTGACAATCTTTTGTTGAAAGATAATGATTTACTCCAATTTCTAATTGATAGGAATTATTTATGAGAATCTTTTATGTATTCATAGAAAAAACATACAGTACCTGTAGTATTGTAAGAAAATATATACGCAAATTTTGAATTCATGGAAAATGCTATTAGAATATAGAATTGATAGATGCTTCAGATAATCTATGAAATCTTTCTCAAATGATGGAAAACATTTTTGAGAATCTAGAATTGATAGAAAAGATTTCTGATAATCTAGTAATGAATGAAATTATTCCTTCATTATTTTCTCCAATTCCTAAATGAAGGAAAACGTTGACATTGAACGTCTTTTGTTGATAGAAAATATTTTTAGAATCTATAATTAATGTAAAAGATTTCTGAGAAACTATTATCGCCAGAAAATATTTCTGGGAATGTAGAAGCGACAGAAAATATTTCCGATAATCTAGTACTGAAAGAAATTTTTACTCCAATTTTTAATTGATGGGAAATATTTCTGAATTATGTATTCTTAAAAAATATGCACTACCTGTAGTATTGTAAGAAAATATTTTCGCAAATTTCGAATTCCTGGAAAATATTTCTTGGAATATAGAATTGATGGAACATGTTTCTGAGAATCTATTATCGAAAGAAATTAGTTACTCCAATTTCGAATTGATGGAAAACATTTATGAGAATGAAAAATTAATCGGAAATAGTGCTGAGAATCTAAGGTTGATAGAAAATATTTCTAAGAATCTAGTATTGATAGCAATTTTTAATTCACTTCTTATTGATGGAAAATATGAGAATACAGAAATGATGGAAAATAGCTTTGGGAGTCTATTACTGATAGAAATATTTCTGAGAATCAAGATTTGAAAGAAATTACTTCAATTACTAATTGGTTAAAAATATTTCTGAGAATCTAGAATTGACAAAACATTTCTGAGAATTAAGAAATGAAAGAAATTAGTTACTCAAAAATGTCAGTTTTTTCCCAACGTTAGATTTTCACAACGCTAACAGTATAAGACATTCAAACCAAAATTATATTTTCACTCCCAGTCAAAATCGTTTTCAACACAATTTTAACACGAAATTTGTCACCAAACCCTTGAGCAACATTCATAAGTTCATCATGACGCCAAAATGATAAAATCTGTGTGCAACAGACCATTTCTTTCAATGTCTGATGACGCTTAATCACGCGTGAATATTTTTCAAAAAAAGATGAAAACCCCTTTTTTATCAGTAAACATACAAGTAAACCGATTAGAAACACATGGCTGATTGTGAATCAGGTCATCAAAGGCCAAGCTGTTGCTGAAAACCTTATTTTTCATACAAAACTAACATTTTGAAGCCAAAACCACAAAACAATGCAGAAAATGCTAAAAATACCCACAACAAAAAAGTCAAATCTTCCATGAAGCATTGTTTTTCAATTAATTGCTCATCAATTTTCATTAAACAACATTCTATTTATTGAAATTTAATTAGCAATTAACATCCGCAAGGAAGCACAAACACAAATCTTCAAAACATCACACTGACCACCAGTGAAAATGAAACTAAAAATGGTATTTTGGTTTTGTATAATGCCTAGTGCTAACTTGTAACAAATGGGTTGGTATCAAGTCAGATAAGTTGTCATAAAGATAACAAAGAGCTCGTACGTGTCAGAGACCTTGACATTGATGTCGCTGACCATAAGATCTTTGTAAGAAACTGTCAAGAATTTTCCAGAAAACGATATTACGAAGCATTTTGCAGAAATTTTCCGCAGAAAAAAAAACACTGAACATTTGTGTTTGTGCCAACTGTTTCACGTTGAAACAATTCTGCGGAAATGTTGCATCTTGTTTCACAATGTTGTCGTTTTCTACAAGGTTCTTGGTCGTTTCTTTCGCAGATTGGCACGCTGGCCACAGCCGGACACACCGGACAATCCTCGGGTTTCGTCAGGAAATGTCAACCAAAAGAGTGTTTTTAAAGTATGACATTTACCCACTAAAATTGTTTAATGTTACTGTATCTAGATAAACTGAGTTGCACTTGAGTTGACTTCAAAAATACTGGGAATCTAACTGGTTTGACCATCGGTCAAACTCTGGTAGTTGCGGTGAAGGCCCCATAGATGGTGGTGTAATTTACAAATGGGTAGCCCGAGGGGGTCTCCTTTTTTAAAAGATTTTCATCGCTGAAATTCATAATTTGTTATTAAGTTTTTTAAAAATGTCGTATATGTCACTTTTAAATTGTTAATCCCACTAAATAAATTAATGGAAATCTGGGTAAAACCAATCACGTGAGTCTAGTTTTTTTTTATAAAATGTCATCATTTGTTATTAAGTTTTTCGAAAATTATTAATCTCAATAAGCTGTGGAAAGCTTTGTAAAACCAATCGTGTGGGTATATCTTTTTTTAATATTAACATTAATAATTTTATTAATATTATTACAAAATACTTTTCATGCATAGAATTCAGGCCTAAAATCGAACGTTTGATTTATTTTTTACTAAAATTTCTCGAAATTGGGGCACAATTTCGGTGATGGACCCCGATCTCGAAAAATGCTTTATCCGCCCCTGAATAGCATTGAATTCTGTTTTAAAGTTTATAAAGTTAATGGATGTTTGGACGATCCCAGCCTCATTATCAGACTGCAAACATCAATGACTTCAGTGGACCTTCAAGGGGACTTCCATGACTTCCAGACTGTCACAACAACAGCAACTTGCTCAACTTTCCTCAACAGAAGTCAGCAAGTCCTTGCAGTATCACTGCAGTCCCACTGAAGTCCTGCAAGCCTTAATGCAGTCATTGAAGTTTGAAGTTCTTGAAGTCCCTGAAGGGGGTAACCAGGGGGTAGCAAGGGGACTTCCAGTACTTCCAGAATGTCAAAGAAGAAACAACTTCATCAACGTCCCTCACCAGAAGTCAGCAAGTCTTTGAAGTATCTATCATTCAAGGCATAATGCAGTCATTAGGGAGTTTCAATCCTAAAAAAAATTGTAATAAAAATTGACTAATTGATATGTGCGTGTGCATTTGGCCACAAAAACCTGAAAACCGGTTTTGGTGGCCATTTGCGGACGCGCACACCAATTAGTCGATTTCAATTACAATTATTTTTTAGGATTGAAATTAACTATTGAAGTATGAAGTCATTGAAATATAAAGCCATTGAAGTATGATGTCATTGAAATATGAAGTCATTGAAATATGAAGTCATTGAAGTATGAAGTCATTGAAGAATGAAGTCATTGAAATATGAAATCAGTGAAGAATAAAGTCATTGCAGTCTGAAATAGTTCGAGATATTATTGCGCATTTATCGTTAAAAATTGCAACTATCTATAGTGAGATTTATAACTTACAAAAAATGCAATTAAAAATGACTGCAAACATTTAACATCACTATCCACCTTTTTAGTTGCAACCGCTGATATCACCATGCTATTGCTGACGCTACTGGAAACTACTGATACTTTAGTGATACCAGTATACATCACTACTTAGCACTATGGATTAGTATACAGTATTAGTGGTATTAATACAGTATGGACTGTAGGGACATAAGTATCCATCACTATACTATGAGTGCTGATATTAAATGTTAGCATGTAACTTGTAGTACAGATAACACTACTTGCATGTACAGGTAATAATATATGTGTAGTAATAGCGATGCTACTATCCATAGTAATAGTGATATTACTATCCAATGTAATAGTGACATTACGAACCATAGTAATATCTTCATCAAAGTGATGTCAGTATCCATACTGATTTTTATATACTGAAATCAGTAGTCCAAAAACCCACTATTCATCACTATAGAGTAGTGATATCAATAGTGATCATACACTAATCTTTCCACCATGGCTAATCCGCCTTTTTGTTTTTCTTTTTTTTCCCAACAGAAAATGAAACCCGAAGTCCTAGCAGTGATAGCAGCCTACTCGTTAACAGTAATCGGCCTGACGGAAGGTGTGGGCGTGTTCTCTCTGACCCCAGCCTCTCTTCTCATTGGCCTGCCCTTCACGGTGACGGGGGTGACTTCCGGTACCCTCGCAGCCTTGGGTGCCCTAAAGCTGCTCGCTGCCACCGCCTTGGCCCTAAGCTACACGGGCTCAAGCCTGGGTCAAGCGGGTGAAGGGCAGTTCGGGGGCATCTATGGGACTGGGGGTGTTCCTAGCGGGGGTGGTAATTATCGCTCTTCTTATGGAGGTGGCGGAGAGGCTTACGCCTACGCTCCCACAGAGCCACAGTATGGCGGAGGACATTATGTCGGAGGTCACTCCCTCTTCAGAAGAAGCATAGACAACAACAACAACAACATTGGCAATCTGGAGCTCTACTTCCACATCATCAACGAGGTGGACGCCAACAACTGTGCCCTCAGGCTCATCTGCGAGCTGGAAGCCACCAGGGACAAGGCCAAGCTGCAGGAGGACGAGAAGATGATCTTGGCACTGTTTGGGTGAGTATATGGAGGGTCCTTACCACTTCTTCGGTTAGGTTAATCCGGTGTGTGAGATCCTAGGACCTGTCCGGAAGGTCTGGATTACCTTGGTTTAGTGCAAAAGACCCCTGATGAGAGGGTCGAAGGAGTGCCTCGAGATAAAGGACAGTGGCATTGGATTAAAGCACCCAGGTCTCTTAGGTCCTAGGGAGGATCCGATCCTTACCACTTCTTCGGTTAGTTTACTCAGCTCTACAAGGTCCATAAGGTCTGGATTCCCTTGGTTAAGTGGAATAGACCCCTGATGAGTGGGGTGAAGCATTGCCTTGAGATGGAGGACAGTGGCATTGGACTTGAGCATTCAGGTCTATTAGGTCTTAGGGTGGATCCGGAAGGTCTGGATTCACCTTCCTGATTGTAAGAAACAAGATGAATAGTTTGCTGAGATCCCTGGTGGGATATATGAAGGGTGGGCAATGAGTTCCTTGCAAGATGAAGGACAATGACATAGAAACAGAGCACCCAGGCCTTTTAAGAAGTTCATGGGAGGGTCCAGAGGGTCTGGATACCACTTCTTGTTTGTAGGAAACCAGATGAATAGTGTGCTGATATCCCTGATGGGATACCTGAAGAGTGGGCAATGAGTTTTTTGTAAGGTGAAGGACATTAACGTTGGATTTGAGCAACAAGGTCTCTTTGATCAAAGGGTGGATCCGGAGGGCCTGGATTACACTTCTTGTTTGTGGGGAACTTGGAAATAGTTTGCTGAAATTCCTGATAAGAATAAGATCTCACTGATGAAAGAGGCAAACAATGCCCTTGTAAGATGGAGGATATTGCATTGGACAAGAGAACCCAGGCCTCTTATGTTCAATGGCGGATACATAGGGTCTGAATCCTCCTCTTTGTCTGTAGCTTATCAGATGAATAGTGTACACCAAGAACACCCAGGTATCTTAGGTCCTATGGAGAACTATCCCTAATGAGTTCCCTGATGAAAGTGATGAAAGTGGAGTTCTGTGTAAGACTGAACATTGAGGACACTAACTTTGGATTTGAGCACTAGGTCTCTTAGGTCCTAGGGAGGATCTAGATGGTCTGGATCCTCCTTCTTGTTTGAAAGGCGCCACATGAATGATCATTATTGTTTCCGAAAAAACGTGTGAAATTTTACTCTAGACAGTTTTTTCTTAAATAATTTCCCTCATAATTATTTTTTAATTTCATTAATTATTGTCAACCAAGTGGTGCACAGCTGATCAATAACAGTCTAGAAAGTTTTGTGGTATACATGTACAGTATGACATGTTGATAGCTCACAGTAAAACTCATAACTCTTGATAAGGTTTTTCAAAATATTTCCCCCATAACTGGAATTTCCAAAAAATCAAGGACGTTGTAATTCTTGTGATATACATCTGACTAATGTTGTATAACTTACGATAAATGGCTCCTTGACAGCTCACATAATTGAAAAAATTGGTAACTTGACAGGACTTTTTCAAAACATTTCATCAAGAAACGAAATTTAAAGATTCAAGGAAATTGTAAAACTCGAGATGCCTATGATAAATGGCTCGTTGACAGTTCACGGAGTTGGCAGTGCTGACAAGGTCATAAATCCAATATCGTTTAACTGGTGAACATTTCCTCTTTACTGCCATTTGATTTAGTATTTGTTGGTCTTCTGCGACCCACACAACCCCACTGAGCAGGTAGGGTACGGGGGTAAATTTGCACTTTTGACAAGTGTGCCAACAAGTCACAAACCACAAACAAACCACAAGGCAAGGTAAAGTCATACAGTTCCTGTTTTCACACAAGCAAACATTAAAAAAACTGAGATGAGAACTTTACCAGCTTAAGACACTGAAACACGTCTTTTCTGGCTAAAAGCTGAAAAGAAATATGAGAGATCATGATGCAAAGCTACTGAAATGAATCGACAAAATTTTATACAGTGGTGTCATGATTGTGCAGAAAGCTTTCCACTTTCAATTTTTTTTTAACTTGAATTGAAGTTGAACTTATCAGAATGGAAACAAAATGTTGCCTGGTCATTACAACCTTTCTGAACAATCACTTTCAGTATGAATTTAGCTTTCTGTTATCACATTATGATTTTCTAACATGTTAATCCTTCTCATCGAAAAATCACACGGTTGGTCAAAAATCATGGGTCCCACTACTCTTTCTATGAAATATTACAAAATTGACAATGGCTTGAAGAACAATCTGGCATTTCCATCCTCTGATGGGTTGCTTATTTCCAGTTAATTTATCAATTTGGCGGGTCTAGGTGTTAAATTAGGCTCTTTGTCAAAATCCTTTTGAAAATAAGGCCAATGGAGGCGTCGTGTCATTGCCATGGGGAAGTTGGCCCACCTGTTATTATTAGGTAGCTCGTTGTGCCAAGGGGCAAAAACAGTAGCCTAAACTTGCGTATAAATCGCGAAATGACTTCCTAATTATGTGCCCAGAGCCAAAATTCACCATTTTTCAATGTTTCCCCCCCTCAACCCCTTAGTTATCAAAGCACGTTTGAGGAAGATGGAAATGAAACAAGATGGTAACTGGTCATAATTCGTGATGATAACTTTAGACAGTAGTACTGAAAAATTACAAAATTGTCAGTCATCTCATGTGGAAATGTCACCTCACCCCGCATTGAAAATTCTCATAATATGACATTAGAAATTTTTCAACTAAAAACATTTCTGCCTTGAATGTAAAGTTTAATAGCTTGAATGTTTCAAAAAACAAAACTACTTTCACCATCGGATATCAAAAATGACATTCTGGATAGGAAAACCTGGTTTCTCATAAGCAAACTGACTGACCTCAAACGACTGACCACGACATTGAGGCCTAGCATTGATAGAATCTCTCCTCGAACTTGACCATCAGAAACTAAGGAGGTTTTTTATCAAACCTACCAGAAATTCAGGTCAATTAAAAGCGATGAATTAGTTAAAAAACTACCTAATTTCGGAGCACGTTGACCAGCTACACCTATGGCCGAACTTTTTTTGGCGCCACCTAGCGAGAATGTCCGCAAACACCCAAAGGTCAATTAGTAGAATAGGTTAATTGTTATTAATGTTTTAAATAAATCTGAAAAACAGACTTGACACACTCGAACACGTTCGTGTAATATGCCCAAACTCACCCCAAGACAAATTAATCGAACCGTTAGCCATCTACGCCTTTTTTGGTTTTGGGGCAGAAAAAATACATGGGGTCGAATGCATTTTTCGAAAGTTTAAACCGTCGTTAGCGCACTTCCGGTTAATTAAAAAGTCTCGAGGTTATGAAATTTATCGCAGCTGATTACACATTATCCGGAAATCGATTTAGGCTGCCGCTACGCGGCGCCATCTTGCGGCTATGACGTTTACAAAAAATAGTTGTTTCCAGTGCATTTTTCGCAACTTTAAACCGTCCGTTTCGGGCACCTAATCAATATTTTCGTTTCGTCTTTTCAGCCCCAAACCAAAGGAGATGCCCATTTCTGCGCTGAAGACCCCCAGTGGCCCTTACCACTTCGCGGCCTTCGTGGGGTCATCGTCCAGCGTGGCCGAATGCGGCAAATTTTACAGCAAATGTCCGTACAGTGGATCCCAGATGATGAGGGCTCTGAGAACGGCCACGAAGCAATGAATAACATCGTTTTATGATACAATTTTTTAATCTGTTTAATTTTTTGAGAAGATGAAGAGTGAGAGAGAAAAATCAAACAAGCCGGAGGAATTTTTCTTCGAAATATTGTCGAAATCGACTATTTCGGGGAAAAACTAGTGGCGTTTTTAAAACAAGAAACACAAGTTTTACCATGTAAATACTAAGCTTTTGATGGAGGAGAGCGAGAAATACAGGCCAGATGAAAATAGCCAGGGGGCCCTTCGAAGGAAGAACGGTGGCGCCCCCTACCCCACACCCAAATATTTTTAACGATGCATTTTTAAGCGCTTAAATTTGTTTTTAAAGAAAAGAAAAATGCGAACTGCAGTAAAGCAGGACTACACTCAGTTGGCGCAGGTAATTGGCAAGGGGTCTGAAATTGCCAAAACAGTTATTTTGCAACTCAGGACGATGTATTTTTCGTACAAAAAACAACTGCATAACCCATTGCTTTAAAACACCACTGTTTTCGAACGTATTCCTAAGTTTTCTAAAACTCGTTTTTCGAAGAAAATTCAAAATGTGCTACCACATTGGCTGACCAAGAAAGACAGACACTTTCTGCAGCCAAAATACTGCTTGTAAATAGCTCCAAATATGTGTTGTATATCTTTCATATACGAAAATTCTAATCAAAATATATTATTGTTTATACGATTTTATGCGACTTTAACCTGTTGTAAGCAGTTCCGCTTCCAAGGAGTGTGAACTGTTGACTGACTGACGATAATTAAAGAAAACGTTTTCTAAAATAATGCTTTTCTGTGATTTTTGTTTTGTAAAATTATGTCCATTTTTAGTGGGCAAATATCAGGACTTGCAATACTAATTTTGTGTTATTTTCATTATTATGTAGTGTCCATAATACATTATTCGACAATGCTATAAGGCATCTAATATACCGGCCATTTTTGGGACACCCTATTATTAATTTTAAAAATTTACGTTGTTCTTAAATTAACAAAAATTATTTCGTTCTTAAATTAACGAAATAATAATTAAGAAAAATTACTTAGTTATTTAAATTAAAAAATTGCAAAAATTAATTCAAATTTACAAAAAAATATGGTTGTCAATTTTTTGTAAATTAATACAAATGGACCAGTTAGTGATTATGTTCTTTTTAAAACCAACATAAAAAAAATATTTAAAACTCTCAGCAAACTCTTTCATTTTTAACATTTAAATTTCACGTTTCACAATTTTTCGTTAAAAAATTAAATTAATATTGTTACGGTTTGTTTCTCAGCTACATGTCGAAATAGTTTCATAAAAAATATGAGATGATTTATTGACAAATTCATCGGCCATGGCAAGGTCGCCATTTAATTAAAAAAAAATTATTTCTTCGTCTAATTTGAAAAAAAAAAGTTATTTCGTTCCTTAATTAAGAAAAAAATTATTTCGTTCTTTAATTAACAAAAATTATTTCATTAATGTACGTTGAAAAAACGTTTAGTTGATTAATTAACAAATGCCATTAATCTAAAAACATCTACAAAACATGGTTACCAATTTTTGTAAATGAAAATAAATGGACTAGTTAGTAATTTATTTTCATTTTATAAACAACTTAATTAAAAAATGTTAAAAAATCTGAAAATCTTCAACTTGCAAATGTCTTGCACTTGAACTGGAAATTTGTTCATCGACCAAAAATATAATATATCTACAATTAAAAAAATTATAAAAAACAGGAAAATTATAAATACATAACATTATCAAATCTGTAATGATTATAAACTCATTAAACATGAGTGATATCACCATCAATATTTTAGGTATGTAAATCAAAGTCACTACATACGGTCAATTAAGTGTACTAAAGTAGAACAGGTTTGGTGCAACGGCTTATGAGCTAATTACGCGGAAATCACGAACTGGACCAGTTCAGATATCCATCAATTAAGTGGCAGTAAAAAATCAGTAGGTCTTCTTGATTACATCTAACATTGATCTCAAAGATCCATGAACTTGCAGATGTCTTGCACTTGAACTGAAAATTTGTTCATCGACCAAAATATTGGTTTAGTTTTCCACCTTTTATATAACCGGTCCCAATTAATCCAGATTCAGGGGGCTGGTCGACGACATCAGAGCAAAAAGCTGCATTTTGGCATTTTTTCTAGGCAACTTCACTCATAATTCAACACGACTTTTCCAAAAATAGGTGAATTCTGGCCAAAGACCTTCTTCCGGTTTCGATAGCAGATTACCAAGTTGAAAATTAACGACAGAATTATGAGAAAAAAAACATGTTTTTATGCATAACGAATTTATTAAGGCTCGACATTTTTGGACACCCTGTAATACTAAGATTTTATTCAATAACATTAGCAATAATTACAATAAGCAAAAAGGGCAATCTAACTGATCATTAAATGATCAATTGTGTTGCATGACCATAATCATCTAAATGATGTCTAATAGAATTGATATTGCAAATTCCATGACTTTTTCATGACTTCAAATTTTTTTCCATGTCCATTAGAATATGGAGCCGTTCATGTTTGATGTCATGAAGAATATAAACATACAGTTTCATCACATATGAACTTTGGTTTTGATCAACCAAAATAAGTTGCATTAAACAGAAGATAGTTTCATAACTCAAAACTACAGTCATGACACAAGAATTACAATTTCATGAAACAAGTACTTTAGTTTCACGAAAAAAAGAATTAGTTTCACGAACAAAAACTAGTATGATACAAAAAACAATAGCTTCATGAATTTTCATTTTGTGAATCAATCAAAAGACAAAAATTCCATGACCCTGATGTAAATTTAATGACTTTTCCATGACTGCCATGACCTGAATCTCATTTCATGACTTTCATGACCGGTAGATACCCTGATAAATGGACAAATGGTCAATAAACAACATTATCATGCTTGACCTTAATCCCCCATTAAAACATCATTACATGTTCAATGAAATGTATATTTAGCAATTTTTTTAATCAAGCATTAGACAGACTGAAAAAATTAACAACTTGCTAATTTCTCCAAAACAATAGTTTAATGAACAACAATTGTGGGGACAGAATAACATTTCAAAAATTCAAACTTCAATAATTTATTACCTGAGTGTACAATGATTTCCAGAACAATGAATAACAAAACAATAAACTTAAGTCGTTCATAGGTGGCGTCACTAAGTCGTCCTGAAGGCACTTCCGCCAGGATCAACGACCTCAGTTGCCAGAGATCTCCGTCAGATGTCGCCAGCCATCGATGGAAGCGCTGTTGCGGTCAAGGGGTCAACGGGGTGGTCACGTGACCGCAGACAATGCGGAACAGGGATACTTGTCTCGGCATCGCAAACCGGCATTTCCGGAAGTGGCGCCACTGTGCAAGGCGGCGGCCATGTTGCTCAGCTGAGAAGGGGTGATGGGACTACAACCGAAAATTAGGAAGTTGTTTTAAAGTCAACATTTAACAACTCGTTTTGCTACTGGTTAACGAAAATACACGTTTGGAACCTCAATTTCCAAACACACCCAATGAAACATTAACAACAACAACTTAATTTGGCTTTGTGCAACTATAATAAGCTACATTAAACAGAAAATAGTTTCATGAACCAAAACTACAGTCATGAAACAAGAATTAGTTTCATGAAGCAAGAATAGTTTCATGAAACCAAAAAAAATTCCTGAATCATAATTACAGTTTCATGAATCACAACTAGTTTCATCAACAAAAATTAGTGTGAAACACAAAAGAATAGTTCCATGAATCAAAACTACAGTTTCATGAAACAAGAACTGAAATGAAATTAGAAATATCGTTTCTTGAAACAAACATGTTTCATGACACAAGAAGTTCAGTTTTACGAAACAAAACTTTTCATGAAATAAAAATTAGTTTGATGGATCAAAACTGCTTTCATGAAATCACAAATTGGTTTCACGAAACAAGAAATACACTCATGATTCAAAACTACAAACCCTATACTCTCATGAATCAAAACAAGTTCATGAAACAATTCCTGCAGTTTCACGAAAGAAAACCAAGTTTCATGAAACAAAACCAAGTTTCATGAAGCGAAACCACGTTCATGAAACGAAGCCACGTTTCATGAAACAAAACCCAGTTTCATGAAACAAAACCAAGTTTCATAAAACAAGAACAAGTTTCTTGAAACAAAACCAAGTTTCATAAAACAAGAACAAGTTTCTTGAAACAAAACCACGTTTCATAAAACAAAACCCAGTTTCATAAAACAAGAACAAGTTTCTTGAAACAAAACCCAGTTCCATAAAACAAGAACAAGTTTCTTGAAACAAAGCCAAGTTTCATAAAACAAGAACAAGTTTCTTGAAACAAAGCCAAGTTTCATAAAACAAGAACAAGTTTCTTGAAACAAAACCACGTTTCATAAAACAAGAACAAGTTTCTTGAAACAAAACCCAGTTTCATAAAACAAGAACAAGTTTCTTGAAACAAAACCCAGTTTCATAAAACAAGAACAAGTTTCATGAAACAAAACCCAGTTTCATAAAACAAGAACAAGTTTCATGAAACAAAACCAAGTTTCATGAAACAAAACCAAGTTTCATGAAACAAAACCAAGTTTCATGAAACAAAACCAAGTTTCTTAAAACAAAACTAGTTTCAAGAAACAAAAGTTATCATTTTATTAATACAACTAGTTTCATGAAACAAGCGTTGCAATTTTATGTCACAAGCTAGTTTCACGAAACTAAATCACAGTATACAAATTGTTTCTTGTAAACAAACTGAAGTTTTTCTGCTGTTTTATCGCCGTCTGTCAATGGTCATCTACAGTCCTCTACAGTCCGTCCAATAAGTTTTTGTTATGTTCATCAACATTCTTTAGAAACTTACATCCATTTGATTCCAAAACCGATGACATCAATGAGGAAATGCGCAGCAGAAGCGACCACTTCCGCTTTCTTGGGTGCTTGGCAAGCTGCCCTTTGGACGCACATGTGATGACTCCCATTGGATCCAAGCCTCAAGCCCTCCATGATAACTCCAATCCTCCGGAATTCCCTGGTGTCGTCCTGGTCACGTATTGACCTTCGACCCACGATCTTGACCGTTGACCCCAGGGCCAACATGATGATGCCAACGATGTTGAGCAGGGCGATGGCAGCGGCATCTGCTGGTTGTATGCTGAAAAACTGATCTTCCAAATCCTTGTTCTCGAAGTCCTTTTCGGATTTTGGTGTCCTGTCCTCGTCGACGCCATATTGGTCAGTCGTTGTTCCGTCATCGTCTTCGTCGTCAGTGACGTAATACTGGCCACCCTGCTGGTCAACTGAATTAAGGGCAAGTGCGGAATTCGATTGGGCATTTTGAAAAGGATATGGAATGTACAATGGTATTGGTTGTTGGTAGCTTTGCTGCATCCTGTAATAGGGATAGGATTGACGGTAGGGGGCGCTGAAGCGATGCTGGGTGCTGATCCATGATGGCAGCCAGAGCAGACAAAATACCAGTGTCCAGAAAGTCATCCTAACCCAAATGAAAGTGGTTAAAATCAATGCTTACGTGTTTCATAAGTCTTCAAAAACTTACTAACCCTATAAATACCAACTAAATTTCGGATGGTAAAATTATTCCAAACTATACATTGAAATTATTGCAAAAAATTGTTGAATGATAAACTTATTTCCGATTTGCGGAATTTATAACGCTAAAATGAATTTGGTTTTGAAGGTTTGAATGATTTTCAAAATTGTCGATGCCTTAACAAAATTTTGAATGCTTTGATTTAAAATCTCCAAACATGAACTTTCGATCACTAAATGTTTTTTTTAATATTATCAGATCAAAAATTCCGCAAGAAAAAAATTTTCAATACTAAACTTTTCTCAAAAATTCCAACGATAACCTTTTTCCAAACTTCTTACGATAATCTTTTTTCAAAACGTCAGATGATGATCCTTTAACGAAATATCTAACGACTAACTTTTTTTCAAAATTTCTAACGATTGTCAGTAATAAAACTGTTTTTCCACATTTTTTTCCAAAATTTTTAATGGTTATTTTTATTCCAAAATTTTTTGAATCATTTTTCTACAATTTCTGACGATTATGTGTTTTTAAAATTTCTAAGAAAAAGCATTTTACAAAATGTCTAACGATTATCTTCTTCAAAAATGTTTAATGGTTATCTTTGTTCCAAAATTTATAACGAATAATTTTTTTAAAACTTTCTAACGATTAATTTTTTTCCAAAATTTATACCGATTTCCTTTTTTTCAAAATTTCTAACGATTTCTTTTTTTTTAAATTTCTAACGATTTCTTTTTTTCAAAATTTCTAACGATTTCTGTTTTTCAAACTTTCTAACGATTGTCGGTATTCAAGATTTTACACGATTATCTTTTTCCGAAATTGTTAATGGTTATCTTCGTTCCAAACTTTCTATTAATCATTTTTCTACAATTTCTAACGACTTTGTGTTTTTAAAATTTCTAAGGAAAATCATTTTACAAAATGTCTAACGATTATCTTTTTTCACAATATTTAATGGCCATCTTTCTTCCAAAATTTCTAACGATTTACTTTTTTAAAAATGTCATACGATAACTTTTATTGCAAAATGCAATTTTCAATATAATCAAAGATTTTCCAATCATACATTATCAGTGCTACATTTTCAACAAAATTTAACATTGAAATATTTCCCACCCTCGCCTTTTCCAAAAATCCCCAAAGTCAACTTTTTTAAATGCTAGCCTTGGGTGTTTTTAAATAAAATAAAAGAAAAAAATTCAAAACTAAAATTTGTCTATGTCTACTACTTACATTTTCAGCATAGAAATGTGGACCCAGACGTCCTATTAGTGGCTCATTTCTGAAGTGTTTCGGGTTAGTATCGAATATTTAAAGCTTTCTTGACAGTTAGCACATAGGTGGTAAAACTGCCAAAAATCCTCACCACAAAACACATAATTGGCATTACTAAGCAAGCACTTTTCAAATTGAAAAATTTTAAATAGCAATTAAAGGTGAGGTCTATTCACGAAATAATTGCTCAAAAAGTTCACGTTTTGAGCTGAGCAGACCACCTGAAATCCTGCTGAAAAATTTGCTGAATTTCAAGAAATCACTTTCACCACTCTCTTAATACAAAAGTAACGGTCACGTGGGGTTCCATGCTGACTTTCCATTGGCTGTCTGCAAAGCCCAGGTGCCAAAATCAATTACATGAAAGTTCAACGAAACTTAACCCTAGACATAAAATTAGCTTTTAAATATACAGTTACTCGTAACCTACGTTGGAATTGCGTGACCTTTGTCACTTCATTTCCGTATTGTAAACTCAGTTTATTTGGGAAGTCAATTTGCACCTTTGCATTAAGTCGTAAATGTACTGAATACATTTTATGATCGTCTAAAACAGTGTTTTAAAACCTGCATAATTATATTGTCGACATGATTTTGTAGTGTAAAACCGAGGGCATTCAAGTCCTTGGATTTTGGAATAATTCAATTTGAACTTGGTTTAAAAACTTTTTAAAATGAAGAAATTTTTTTAAAAACTTCAATTTGAACGTGAAATTAAAATATTTTAAGTTGGCTTTTATTGGAAACTTTTTAAAAAACTACTAATAAAACGTAGAATTTTATTGGGAAATTGCAATTACATCGTAGATAATGCCAAATTATAACGTAAAATAATTTTGGTATTTGTTCTGAAATGCCATATGATTACACCAAAGTTATAAAATGAAATGGTAAGTTAAATCACTTTCAACGTTAAATTACTTGAATTTCAATCATTGACTTGCAAAGGACCTGAAATGTCATATGATTAAACCTACAGTGTAAGTGTTAAAATACAATGACCCAAAAGCTAACTTAATGATGTTTCAAGGAGTTTTATAATATCTAAATTTCAACCATGGACTTTTACATGACATAAGATACCTAAATTTCAAAAAAATCACTAATTAAGGACTGAAAATATCTAAATTTCAATCATTGACTTTTCCATGACTTTTTAAAACCTAAATTTCAACCAATTGCCTTTAGGAACTCGCAAAATTATGTAAATTTTAACCATTGACTTATAAGTGCTTAAAATAACCTAAAATTCTATGGATGACTTTCCAGAGGTCTGATATGTCCGAAATGTCATTTGATTAAACCTAAGTGATAATATTAAGTTATCTAATCGATAACTTAATGATTTTTCAAGGACTTTTATAATACCTAAATTTCAACCATTGATTTTAAGGACTTAAAATAACCTACATTTCTATGGATGATTTATATAATACCTGAATTAAGTACTTAAAAGACCTAAATTTCAATCAATAACTTTATAGTAACCTGTTATAGACACCCTGACACATAGGAACGTTTTACCATCAATTCGAAAATAGCAAATTTTGGAATTTACTGATGGCAATGTAAATTTTTTAAAAAATTGCATGATTTTCATCGGTTTTGCAATGCTCAAAATTTCAATTTACACAACAACCACTCAGTAAACTATACAGTTTCGTGAATAGTCAGTCTATCCAATCACGTTTCTCGAATATAGATTCCACCGCCGCCATCTTGTGATTTAAGACTCACTTCCTGTTGATATTATTTACATATCAATGAGAGTATTTTAAACAATGTCTTTGTATTTGAGGCCTCTGAATGTTAACGTATATCTTGCACTTCCGCTTTCAGCTTGCAATTCTTACAAAGTGCCAATTGGGGACACGGAAATATGTCTTCACAAAATTTTGGCGAATTTCCTTGATCCGCACCCTGTCGAAGTCTGCCAATCACGTCATAGATATGGTCGGGATTGACCGATCTAAAGGTCAACAACAACAGAAATTAACTCGACCAAACTTACAATTTTGGCATAAGTGGACTAATGAAAGGTTGATTGGATCTTGGATAATGTTATGGGCAGATTAAGGACTTTCGAGCAGCCATCTTGAATTTTGAAAATTTCGAATGTCGAATGTGGAATTCATGCAATTTTCTGGTGTTTTCTTCCTATGGTTTCAAATGCAACAATTCAAGATGGTGTCGTGTTAATTTCTTCCTTAATCTCCCAATAAGACTAACAAAGATCCTTGATATTCACTTGAATTTTAACTAACATCTAAAACTACTGGTAACATTGTCTAACTATTATTTAAATTATGTTAAATAGGAACAAATCATTTGTGAACCATAATGGGGAACGTCGCCCATTTTCTAAAAGCTTCAATCTTAAATACTTTGATACTTTTCAAAAATTAGTGAACTTCAATGGCATTAAAGTATAAGTGTCAATGCAACTGGTTTAGACTTTTCTGACACACTGTAATATACTTGACAAGCTCATTCCATTACCAAACAGTGCCATTTATAATTAAGGGCATAAATTAACATGATGAGACTTGACAAGACATTCCCCAAGAATTGATGATGACATGATACTCAACTCTGGATTGACTTGACAAGCCATCTAACCCCATAAGATGATGACATGAAACTTGACTATGGGTTGACTTTACATCTGACATCCCCAAGATGATGAATGATGACAATGATATATTGACTTGAGAAGACATCCCCCAAGATGATGAGTGATGGCAATGACATGGTACGCAACTATGCATTGACTTAACAAGCCATCTAACCCCATAAGAACTTGACTATGGGTTGACTTTACATCTGACATCCCCAAAATGATGAATGATGACAATGACATATTGACTTGAGAAGACATCCCCCAAGATGATGAGTGATGACAATGACATGGTACTCAACTATGGATTGACTTGACAAGACATCTCCCAAGTATTGATGATGACATGAAACTCATCTTATGGATTGACTTGATAGGCCATCTAACCACATGAGGTAACTGAGGTGACTCGACATCCCCCAAGATAATGAATGATGACAATGACATCTTCACTTGAGAAGAGATCCCAAGATGATTAATGATGGCAATGATATAATGACTTGAGAAGACATCCCCCAAGATGATGACATGAAACTTGACTATGAATTTACTTGACAAGAATCCCCCAAACAACTTGATTATGTATTGACTTGACAAGATATCCCCCCATGACGATGACATGATACTTGACTTTGAATTGACAGGTAAAGACTGAAAAGACCTACTTCAGACTGTCAAAGGGTTAAGGTGCAAGAAAATCAAAGAACCCATGACTAAATAATTTCTTGAGAAAATGACCATCGTTCCCCAAAAAGAAAGCTCGCTTCTTACATCATATCGAGTCCCATTTGAGACACCCTGATCATGGCCTCCAGGACTCCGGCCATCATCCTCGCATTGTCCGGTACCTCGCAGGCTGCCCTTTGAGCACAAGAGCTTTTTAAACTGTCGCTGCCATTGTCCAACTCAGCGTCCATCGCCAGACCCCTGACCAGAATCTCGGCAGCGACCTCATCGCTGGACATCCGCCTTGGGTCCGCTGACCGCCGGCCGACCACTGGCCCAAAAAACTGGATATCAGTGCCCCTGGCTCTGGCCAAGATGGCAGCAATGCCAATGGCTATGAACAGAAAGACATTCTCGTCAAAGACGTCAGCATTGTCGTCGAAACTGGGTTTACCTGGTGGACGTCCAGGTGCTCCAGGAGCTGCAGCAGCAGCTGGCTTGGCCGCAGCAGCTTGACCAGCACCCATGGCCTGCCCTGATGGAGGATGAGCACCCATGACCATTGCTCCAGGAGGATGAGGACCCATGGCCATTGCTCCAGGAGGATGTGCACCCATGGCCATTGCACCTGGAGGATGACCACCCATGGTCATGGCTTGACCAGTGGGATAATGCTGATGTTCACCCATTGGTGGAAGATGTGGTGCCATCATGTGAGGTGGTTGGTCCTTGTCTTTGTCAGTTCTCCTTACGTCGTTTTCGATGTCCATCTTGTCTTCCGATGGACGATGGTCAGTCACGGTGTGCACGTGGTGGGCAATCTGGCTGAAGAATGCAGGGGAGAAGAGTTCCCCTCCGCGTTTATTCTCGTTAAGGGTCAAGAGGTCAGTTCGACTAGGATCTAGAAAAGGATACGGGGCTGATGGAGGCCAAGGAGGACTTCCGGTGCCGAACGGAAGGGCAGGAACGGACAGGACATAGGTCAGCAACAGCGAGGAGCCAAGCAGAAGTGATGAAAGTTGACTCATTTTGAATTGCTAGATGATGGTTTCAATGCAAGTTTCAAGAAGTTCAAAATTAGTTGAAGTTAAGATGGTAGCAATTTCATCAAAAATGTTTTGCAACGACTCAATGATGGTATTTTTGTTTGATTAACTGAATGTTCCTTGCCACACTTGTCAGCAAAATATCTTACTTCAGAGCAAAACAACACATTTTAGCATCATTTTTGACATGATGACCAAAGATAGTCAAGGATTTTCAAGGCGCTCCATGGTCATCCTTTTAGAGGAGCTTGTCAATGAAAAATGTGTAATTCTGGAATAATTTTTCGTATCTCTGTGAGACACGGTAATAACATCGGCTACAGATGTACAGTCTCAAAGATTGTGTTTTTGTCTGAGCAACTGAATGTTCATTGCCACACTTGTCAGTAAAATAACTTCAGAGCAAAACTAAAAAAAAACTTTTCGCATCATTTTTAACATGATAACCAAAGATAGTCATGAATTTCCCAATGTCTTTCAGAGAAGCTTGTCAGGGAAAAATGTGTAATTCTGGAACAATTATTGATATCTCTGTGAGAGACAGTAATGACATCTGCTACAGCTGTACAGTCCATGTTTATTTCATTGACAAACTTAATTTTTTCCATCATTTCAACATCACTTTTACAATGATGGCTGGTGATCTAGTCATGAACTTTGAAGAGTGCCATTTGTAGAGTTTGTTAATAAACTGTGTGATTTTGGTAAACATATTGATAAGTATGTTAGACACAGTGTTAATATCTGCTGCAGGTGTAAAACCCATGCTTATTTCATTGACAAATCTCACTTTGAAATTAGCTTACTTTTGTAAGTATGTTACTAGGACAAATGCATAACATTCAAATCAAGATTTGTGAGTTTGTTCGCGCAATTGTCTAAAATAATAAATTTTTACTCAAATTCTCCTTAAGAGTTTAACTCAGTGTATTGCCAGTTTTCAGTAAGCATTTCAGTAAGCAAAATTTCCGCTAATTTTCACTCTAGCTCATACATGTACTGTCTATCATTTCACCAAATCTTAGTTTGAGTTCAAAAACGAAGTGATCGGGCAGTTATTGCGTGTTAACTGAGATATGAGGGTTTTTTTGCAAACCTTTCAAAAGATTTATATATTTATGTGCCCCATTCGGAATGCTCCTCCAAATTTATTTCTAAAAACCATGATAGCAAGTTGTGAAATTTAATGTAAGTGCAATATCTTCCAAATATAAACTGCAATGTTTTGAAGAAAAAAGTGTGTATGTGAAAACTTTTGTCATATTCAGTAATAACTTTAGTTTACTCAGAGACTAATAGATTTTTAACAACAAAATAAATTTGTCCCATCTGAAAATTTTCCAACTAAATTATTTCTAAAGACAATAATAGCAGTTTGTTAAATTAATTTATGAGCAATGTCTTCAAATTTTGTCATCGATATTTAAACTGGAACACGCTGACATTTTTAGTAAGAATAATGATTTTAAAGCAATTTGTGATAAAATAAATAAAATTAAGAATAAAACGAAAACAAAACCTATGTACATGTACTCACTTTTAGTGTCAGATATGCCATATCCTCTCCGTAAAAATGTTGTTTTCGTTATGAAATAGGCCAGGTTTGTTGGGTTTTATCCCCAGTCCCTCCCCTGACCCTTTGCTCACATTTCCCAAAATGCTCGTTGTTTTATTACCTAACATACCTTCGCGAAATCTGGGTTATTGAGGCACAATTTCGGGTGCATTTCTGGTAAAGGGCAATAAAACTTATGTTAATAGAAATTAACGGGTTATTTGTGATTTATGGTGACTGGCTTGTCACAGATGTTACCGAAAAATACATGGGGTCAAATCAAGTGACGAACTCAACAAAGTATATTTAATTCACGAGCTGATATCACCCACAAATACATTTGCTTATGCTTAGTGCCAATGCCCTAAATGTTTGAACAGATGTCACATGACAGAGAAAATAAGTATCAGTCAAATGCAAATTTTGTCTTAAGTGTTTTCTTCAAACACCAGAAGTAAAATAAATTTACATGAAAAATATTACTGTAAACTGTTATGAAGTCGTTTTCAAAATTGGCACCAAGTTAAAAAGTATTGAAGACAGCGCCATCTGTGAGCAACAACTTGAAACAAGTTAAACTGAAACAAAATGGCGTCTGAACAGACATTTGCACCTTGCCTTGGTCCCAGTCATCTATTATTTACTTGCAAAATAAATTCTTGTACAATTATAATGGTCCTACACATGTACATGTATATGCTATTTACAGCAAATTTACACATGTTTTAAACGATTACTTAACATGACAAGACATGCAAATTCAGCTTTTCACATGTTTTGTCTGAGCTTCATATACGTGTGCATGCCATATAAAATTTCATTTACACAATTAAGGTAATCTTTAGGCACTCATCGATGTTAAATTAGCAAAAGATAATGTGTCAGCAAATTTAAAAAAATCCAAATGCAGACATGGTGTTTAGCAGCAACTTATTTTTTCCCAATGTAGGATGTCCTGCATGATTTATAGTCCAAAATGGACATTGCAAGATCCAATTAAGCAAAAATTATGAAAAATGCAAGAAGCATATGCTATGAATTACACAAAACCAGGCTTCGTTTTATCTTCTTTTTATTATAAAATAAGATACAGTAAAAACAATGCAAAAATCGAAGAAAATTTGTTTTTACGTCACGAAAACGTCAAGCAAACTAACATTTCGTTTTGGGACCTGCCCAAAAATCCTAAATATCTAAATGCATACGATGATAATAATAATAATGTCGATACTGAAATACACAATCAAAACACAACAATAAGTGTCACAAAACTGGAGCTACGTGTCCTAAGAAACTGACAATCTAAAATGGCGATCTACTAAAATGGCCAATAATTAAAATTCATTGTCATCGTCAGGATCCTACAGACCGATAAATTAGCTAATTTTTGGATAAAAAAATAATGATTACATTTTCATCCCTTTTTCAACGTCTTTCATGCAGAAAAAAGCCAAGCTTAATGAGTAACTGGCAATTAACAAGGTCAGAAAGCAGTGAATTTGTCAATTAAAAAACCAAGCTTAAGTTAAAAAACAAAAGTTAAAAGTTTTAACTAGGTGTTAAATGAGACAAACACGTGTATCACAGGTAGAAGATGGTCAGGAACTAGGTCCTAATTAATGATCATTCTGTTTCTTAATTAAAGAGCACTAATTACAGGTTGTGGATTATTGTGGGAAAAATACAGTGTTGATTATTAAAATAAGAGAAGTTGTGAGAAATTAGCTGTCTTTATATGAAATTAAGCTGCCATATAGTGCCTCCTTTTATTTTACACCAAGAATAAGTACTTAATTTTTTGTAAAGTAGTTTTCAGAATGGACTACTTTTCTGAGGTCAGGTATTTACATGCCAAAAGTTCACCTTAGCCCTGAAGATCGTTAATTAAGCCAATTATAATTAACTGGCTTACAACCTGATAAAAATAACGAGCTAGAGACGTGTGGCAGATTTGCCCTCAGATAATTGCGTGGAGTAATTAAAATAATTAAAGATAACTATAAATAATCACACTGGAGAAAAATCTAACATAATATTAAGGCTTAATTGTTGAGAGGTATAACCTAGGATTTTATAATCCAGTTCAATATTCTTCCTACCCGACTGATATCGAATTTTTTCATACAGTATGTTTCACACAAAAGCCAAATTTCAAACTTTTCATAGAGAACTTTGAGAAAATGCTAGCATTTCATCCCATTTTTTTTTGTAACTTCCATGAATGAAGACGTTGTGAAAGAAACTTTGCTTCAAAAATCAAGATTATTAACAATTTAAAAATGTTAACAGACAACTCTGAGAAACACAAAGTTTAGCCTTGAAAATAGCTCAGTAAAACTATTTTAAGCAGTTTTACATTTACTTGTGTGACTTTGCTGAGAAATGAACACGATCTGAACCAAACTTCATGTTAAATTTTATCTGATTTTATGTGAAAATTAAAAATTAATATTTTCATAAAATCGACTTCACTTTTAAGGAATATAGATCATCCATTAAGTAGAAACCAGAAAGAAAGCCGCAAAAGATGAATGGCAAGCAAAGTTGTAAATATTAATTGAAAAATCAATCACGTGCATAAAAATTAATCCAACAAGGTGAAATGTCAGTTGGAATACCACAACTTTTAGCATTCCAAATTATGAAACTTGTTCAACCTGTACCAAGATCTTATCAGAATAACAGTCGAATAATCAAAACAAGGCATATGCTCAACTCTTTCATGAATTAAAAAAAACTGTTCTAATCGTAGATTATATTAATTGGAGTTGGTGCAACCCACAATTTTGCTAAAATTTCTTGATCCCCACAGATCAAAATCCGCAGGTTGTCCAGACTTGTCCTACATCATGGACACCATTTGATCACCATATCTGGCTATAATGTATAGTCGTTTCATCTCTGAAAAAGGATTAGGCATTTAGGAACGTGCCAATTGCCATACTTGTTCAAAGCTAGGGGCAAGAACAAGAGGGTCAACAACAACAAACAATGGCCATTGTCAGATGTTTACCCACTTGACCACTGGTCACTCATTGTCTTCTTAAGAAATTGTGTCCTGGAAACATCTGCAGATGAGGATGTCCTACGAACTGAGGTGGCAGAGGAGGAGGGGCTGGGGGTCGAGGGGGGAGGAGACCCCAAGATGATTGACCACAACTGAATCTGGAGCAATCTCTGGCCTGAATGGCCAGCATCACGTCCTTCAGGATGACCTCCACGTACCTGGCAGTGGACTCATCCATTCTGAGGAAATTAAAGCAAGACGAAATTAAAAAACCGGAAATGACTGACCTGCAAACAAGTTTTGGCAGTGACCCACCGACCGAAATTCAACTAGTTTGGGGAGAAATTGGAAGTTGAAAGTTAATTTCGCTTAAAACAAGTCGTTTAATTAACATGAATGGCTTGGAGCAAAATTTCACTTCAACTGAGAAAAAGTACAAGCCATGGCTGTTAGGTCCAAAGGGAAGATCAACCTGATAACATTTCTGAAGCCAGTTATGGTAATGATAGTTTTGACAGTTTTTGAAGTTTAGATTTTGAAATATTTTAAACAAACTAAATAGTTCTTGATTAATGATAAAGGTTTATTAAAAAAGTTCTCGATTAATGATAAAGGTTTATTAAAAAAATCACGAAAATTGCATTTGGAGTATTTCATGTATTATGTCATCAAAATATTTTTTTCCAGACACCTCTTGCTGGTATCTGTCATCCTTTTCAACCTTCCCATCTAAGTGATGACATCTCCATTGACAAAAAGTTGTCAAACTGAGTGAAATTTATCCAGATTAAATTAATAAGGCTATATTTTAATCAAAATGAATGACAAATTGATTTTCAGACGACCACTTGTTAGCATTCGTTATCGTTTTTAATTCCCACCCTCATGTGATAACATCATCATTGACGAAAAATTGTCGAATGGGGTGAAATTTATCAAAATTATTATAAAAAGGCAGCATTAGTCAAAAGAAGAAATTTTCCGCAAAACTTGATGACAAATGATTAAATGTTAACACTTTGTGTATTAAAAATGATTGCTCAACATTAGATTGACCCCACCTTCTGTCATCATTTGACACCATCTCACACTATTTGACCACC
>JAQGAF010001608.1:0-29270 GCA_034687865.1 Kryphioiulus occultus
GGGAAATACATCACAAATGATGAATTTAGCAAAAATTCTATAAACATATGTTTGGTACTGTTAGTCAACCTCTGGATCTCACAGATAAATGGAATTAACGACCATCAAGATTAACGACCATCAAGTACCATGTATTTCGTATACAGATACAAGATGTACATATTGGCATCAGATACTGTATATACTGTATGCTTTGTATTAAACAAAATGCATGTTAGTCATCCCTGTTTATATTCTAGGAAATGTTTTACGTTAACAAAATTTACACAAAATAGTTATATTTGAACCGAGGCCGCAGGTCTTCTGTAAAAGAATGACAAATGTCCTAGCTGTGTAATTCATCCTTATTACAGTATGTTATTTTGCGAGTTTTTTACCTAACCCTACTTACCCTAAACAATACATGGGATGTCATAGAAGAGGATCACGGGCATAACCTGTACACGAGATCATTGCAACATTATATCCAAATAAATTTAAGCTAGATAAACAAATGATTGAGGTAAGATGCACGGCAGTTAGTCAAAATTTAGAGATGACTTTGGAATTCTGTTGTTGAACATGAATATTTAAAAAGGAGAACCTGTTAGGCTAATATAGTATGGTTACATTATCTTCTTTATACACTTTCTTTTATCTTGATTTTCCAGAATCTACATATATCCAATAGGGCTCATTTACTTTCCAAACGGCATGTCATCCATAACCAAGGTCAATTAAGGTCCTTATAAACTAGGTATAGTTGCACGATAAGTCAGAAGTGAAGACCATCTGACACTAATATAGTCGAATTACAATAAGATTAATTATCAAACTAAAGCGATGGTAAGTTTCTGAACTTGGAATAGTTTTGTCATATTGGTTTTTGTATATTCGATTTCATTTCTATGTTACGTGCACAGCGACACAGTGAAACCTTTCTATAATGACTGCTTACAAGAGTGGCTTTCGTTGAGTATAGAGAATAATGGAAATACTAACAGACCAGGTGTTGGTTATACATGTATGGTTTCAAGAGTTGGAATGGCAACTTTAATATCGTCAATGGTTAACAAAATCTCCATACTTGAAATGTCGAGAATTTCAGTGAGGTTTGTATACAAATTTCTTAAGGCAAATCGAAGACGTCCTTTTAAATGAATAGTATAAAATTCCAGAGAGAATGTTCAAAACATGTAACAATAGTCAATTTCTGAAGGATTTATTTTGCATTATAGGTTAAAACATCAACGTAATTAAAATTAGAGTATGTACAATTTTCTGTAGGAAGTATTTACTTTATATTTATCCAACTCATATCCCGGTATACATAATTGGGTGAATTTCAAACCTCATTGAATGGCATGATCACTGGTATATATTTATTCAAAAATGAATCATGTTGAAAATGGCTAAGATATAATGTTAAAGTGTTTTATAGAGAATCTTATTGAATGGCCAATCACCTTAGTGGCATTAGATTTATGAGCACTTGAATGCATTATTTTTTAAAAACACATATCAGAGTTTTTTAATCGTATGATCATTTATACCTTCCACCACAAAAATAAACTTTTGATATCGAGACACTAGGAGTCAATGTTCAATATAGTGATAAAATCCTTCTAAATATCGATTGTAATTCTTCAATGTATACAATCTTCAATTTTATTGCAAAAGAGAATGGATCAATAATGTTTCCTCTTAAAACAGAAGCGACAGAAGAGGCGACTGTAATAACAACAAGAATTTCGTCAAAGTACAGAAGGATTCCCTGTTTTCATGAACCGAAAACAAATTTCTCAGCCTTTCTTTTCTAATAAAGAATAAAATCAAACTAAATAATATTATGAATATGTAACTTTCTTATGTTGGTAGTACAATTTTGTAATTATATTTAATTTACGTCATTCTATAACAATTTTCGTAATATCCTTCATTTAAAATACTCACAGATTAGCGAGAGTCTAGAATATTGTCGTGTAACACTAACATCAAACATGAAATAATAAAGCTTTAAGGTGGAACTTTGTCTCCAACATTTTGATTTTATCAGGCAAGATTAAACAGATCGTGGAACATTTCGTATATCGCACATGTACAATATGCGTCTACGATTGGTGTCTGACATATGGGTCTAAGTCATCCGTAACTTTCCCTATCAACTCCAAAATTTTACTCAGCAAATATCAACAACTCGATGAGTTTAGTCTGTGTATACAGTTGTAATATGTAAAATGACTAAAATATTTGCTGTGCATGTAGACCATTCACATTTTGTTTCTATTAAAAACTATTCTGGGAAATAAACTGACGCACAATCGTTGACTTCTGAAAAGTGGCTGTTTTTTGTTTGTGAATTGTTTTAAAATATTTCAGCATAATTACGTAATGTTAACAGAATTAACGTCAACTAATTGTGAACTAATCGCTATTGAAAATTTACAAAAAATTTTAAAGGAACAATCAAGGTGGATATGATTTCAGGAAAAATCGTGACCATGGAGTGTTGATGTTATACTACATGTACCTTAACAGTATTTATGACAAAATGCTTCACGAAATGCTAATGGTGCATTCCTCACATCTACAGTATTTTTATTCCTGAATAGATAATAGATACAGATTTAACGGAACATGTATTTAGTATTTCATAACTGATTATAGTATTTTATTACGCATTGTTACAAAATAAATTATTTAATGCACCCTTAATACGATTGTTCACTTTCGACATAACTATTGACTATTAACTATTGACAATGAACACTTATCACGAAATATTTCAATGCAGTATTGACAATAAAGTTACCATCATCGCATTTTTAAGAAACATACTGTACTTGTAGGTTTAAATCAAGGGCAAGATCGATTTTTCCTTGAGCATGTTTGTGTGTGACTAAGCGAATTTGACAAGAATCGTGATTCATACGGCTGAAGTACAGTATTGCCATAATTTCTTTAGATAAAATGCAATAAAGTAACCACAAGCATTCTTCCACACGAAGCATAAATTCCGTTAAATCGTCAATACTTATTTGAAAAAGATACATGACCCCTATACTATAGATACTTCGTCATTTTCCATACACCAAAATGATAGAATTTAACAAAGATGGAGGATTTATCATGTCAATATTTGCGTAACACGGAATCGTTCTACAAAATTATATCCTGGATTAGATCCGCTCTTCAGGATTGTTTCTTCTTTCAAAATCAGCTTCATTGTCAATACGACAAATTATGCCCAAGCCTCCTTTGCAGGGAGATTCAAAAGAAATTCGACAAAAAATATTGTAGGAAACTGCAGTTGGGCAATTAGATCAAGTGAAAAAGAAACTGAGTAATTACATTTCTAAAATCGCACCAAAAAAACTCCAAATGTAATGGAAAAAAGCATATTGCATGTGTCATGAAATAATCGTTGTGGGCACATACAATGTAGGGTTGGGTTTAACCAAGGTCAACGTAACACACAACCTATAAATATGGTTGGGTTAAGCACTTGGCCTTATAACGTCAAGCACTTTCACCGAAAGCATAGAAGATCAAGAATGTTTTTTAAAGGAATGGTAAGCATTGAACTATTTCTGAATTCTGCACTTATCAGATCTGAGATTTTATATTTAAATCGTTTGTGGGGTTGTGTATTTTCTGAATTAATGCCTAAGGAACTTAACGAACCATGTATACTGAGTATGTAAGCAACCATCACTAACATTTTGTCATTTTGTCATTTTGCTGCAAAAAACAGTTTTGACAACTTACTAATTGCAACTAATACATATACATGGATGTAACGTGTAAACTTCAATATCGTCTCTGCTCCGAATATGTACAATTCTTGTAATTCAACTCTGACATTAATGCAAGTTGTACTTCGGTACTGTCCCTGCTCCAGCCTGGACTCTTTGTGAAAGTGGGTTTTTCCTAACGGCTCATCACACATTGGGGTATTTGCCAAAATTAGATGCCCAAAAGTCGATTTCACAATCTGATCCCATTTAAAAATGAATGACTACCTGATATACATGTTACATGTAGCCGAATGCCTACAGTACCTGTTAGGGACAACAAAATTCCCTTTTGTCCCCCTTTATCCCCAAGATTATCTGTATCTCTGCTAATGCAGGTAAATTCGAAATTACCCTTATACATGTATTGCTAGCATAATTTTGATTTGGTTAAGAACGAAAAAACAATAACTAAAACTAACTTTACCTACACTGTAAATCAAAAATGCACATGTAGAACATGATAGTGCATAAACATTAACCATAATATCTGAACTCAAACGGCCTTAGGAGCAAAAATGTGGCCCATGGTGATCTGAGGAAATCCACAAATTATATAAATAAATGTCAAAAAAGAAGAACGCTTTAAAAGAAACCATAATAATTTCCTAAATCACATTTTGTGAAGTATCCTAAGAGCATTTTGAGGTGGAGCACATAACAGTTCATGTGTTCTGGTGGTTTATTTTTTTCCTTTCTTCAGCATTAAAAGATTACGCTCAAAATAAAATTTTAATTGTTTTAGATCACCTTTTCAGAGCATTCAGGGTTCACCCTATGTAATCTATATTTGTGGCAACGATTGTGATCTAAATTCCCATACTTTGAACATATTGGGAACACATTTAAGAGCATGAGGCCATTTAACAGATCACATAACATGCTTTGATATGATCTATATTTGTAGCAAATTGTGATCTAAAAATGCATGCTTTTAGCGTTCTTAATGTGACTTTTCGATTTATAGTGTGGTCCAACAATACTGCACAATTTGAGATTTACTAACTCCTAATATTTAGGCAATCGCTGCTGGCTTACGTGCCCTTAGAAAAAGTCCACTTTATCACAGAGTATATGCTGAAGCGTAACTTAAGTACATGTACTTAGTTTCAGAGCTTTTTGTGTACCTAGGGAATCACTTCTTTACAAAGAGTAGTTAGGAGAAGCCCACTTTATCATAGAATCTATGCTGGGGCAGGGACTATTCCGAAGTACACCTTGCATTACGATCCTAATATTGCACAATTTTAATACCAGTAACCTAATTTGGTTTGTCACAGTTCATCCTTTTGCTGCTGGTCACGATAGCGACCATAACTACTTCCCAGGGAAATGATGCAGGACCACCCCGTTTCGGTAACAGGGGATTTAACATGGGTAACAGCAATTTCGGAAGAAGATACCAGAGTGGCGGAAGCAGTGGCGGAAATAGAGGAGGGTCAGTCGGCGGATCACGTTACTGATGAAAAGGTTATTTCGTGAATGTGGTTCAGCTTGCGTTAATACATTATGTTTACAAGGTTCCCCCAGTGATGAAATTATAAACGTCCCTGACTTTTTCAGGTTTTAAAACAAAATTCCCTGACCACTCTGGCCAATGAAAATGCAAAAATATGAAATGCATGATGCCAATGTAAGGAATGCTGAATTAATTGCCTGTTCTATATAAACAGGAAATAGGACAAATAATTGCATAAGGAAGCAGCAAATTGAGATTGTTTTTAATTGGACAATTTCATTTTTAATTTCTTTTACAGAATTTATTACCTCCTCAATTTTGTGCTAGCTAATAACTAGTTATACGAAATCAATTTTCCCTGACTTTTCCAGGCCGTTTCAATTTCCCTGGTTTTTCCAGGTTTTCCAGGTCTGGGGATCCCTGGTTTATTAAGAGTGTACATGTACATGAAGAGTATGCACTATAAAGTATATTTTGATTTTTTTCAGATGACGGATGCAATGATGGGCTTGTGTTAGTTAACAGGTGTCAACATGAAGTTCAATATCCTGCATGAATATGCTAAATATTTGTATTTGCTGTATGTAATCAGGGTAGACCATGCATTTTTAACTTGCTAATATTATAGTAAAATATGCAAATCTTTTTGTTATTTAATAAAGCTAAATTAGTAAAATTCCGGCTACTTTGTCACAATGAGTTGTAAATCAAGATGGCTGTCATGGTTATTGACGTGCTGAATCTTTAGCGAGGTAGCCTACAACATGTAGGATGCTAAATTGATTCGATACGATTCGAGCGTGTTTATGGGAAATTCAAACGAATTTATAAGATTTTGAAATTCATCCACTGCTTTTACCTTGTAATTCAGCATTCTGAAGGAGTAAGGATGAATGGTGTTCCAAATCATTGAGGATGACAAGGCTGATGTCTCATTTCTCGAGATGTTGTTAAATTACTGGCACGAAATATTATCAAACATCCAGGTATATCTTTCATAATTAAAATTAGGAAAAATTTGCTACTGCTTTGATGCAGTAGATTTCGCATACAATGTTTATACATGTATAGGCGAGCAAAATGTAACAAAGCATTGTGATGCAATCTAAGCTGCAATTGTCATCCATCAATCGAGTCATTATGAGAAAGAGCATGTACATTTTTATGTGAATGTCGTAACACCGATGCTGACGGGATACGTTTGGTTTTATTTTTGCCCTTCGTGCTTTACATGCGTTTATTTTATGCTAACGCTGAAGTAAAAGAATGCTGACTTAACGCACATAACATTACCATATTTATACACAAATGAGTGGGTGGCGAGGCTTCATGATCAAGCATAATATATGTTGAAATTCTTATTGGTGGTGTGCATTGGAGTCACAACACCATCTATGATTGAATTCAGAACTGAGTCTAAATTTGGTCGCATTAGGATAAATGATAGGAAAATCTGGAACCTTTCATGAAATTCAAATTAAACCCACATTAAAGCAGGATTAAAGCTGAGTTAAAGCTGGAATGGCTTTAGGGGCTTTACAGGGTGATCATAAACGCATACACTCATTACAAAAGTTAATATTTAAAAAAAACTTTAGTGTTACAAGGTCCAAATTTTGGAAAAATTAGAACTACAGTAGATCTTTCAAAGTTGACCACCTCCCCATGTTGACCACATTTTAACTGAACGGACGCTCACCATATTAACTCAATGGCAGGTGACCTCTAAAGGTAAATGTTCACCACCTGTACCTCTGCATGTTGTATAATGACCACTTGGACTATGATACACAATAGTAATTTACTCTCTGTAGGTTGACCAGCATGGTCTTAACTTGTAAAGTCATGGATGATTAAATTTACTGACTGCTTGCAAAACTTATATCCCTGAACTTATTAACCCTGAACTGTAACTGTCTCTATAGAGGTAGAAGAGTTCATGTTGAACCGATTCAGTTTCTTTTTTAATTGGAGACTCAAAAAAATTGTATAATTTGATTCGAGATCTGTGCTGTTTATTATTAGCACAACGACTAGGATAATTGGTTGGATATGCTTTCTAATCTTACAAAATACAATTTATAGGTACACTGTACAGTGTGCATTACAGTATTTCGGCATTAAAATTTCAGTATTAATGAACAGTACGTGCAATTGCCGAATAAATTTGCAGCACATTAGCAATAATGGTACTGTATTATGAACATTTTATTAAGATTATTCATGAATGATTACCGAATGATGAAAGATTACTGTAAAATGTAAGTACATGCATTGCACAGTTCGCGGAATTTAAATTCTTTTTGTTAGTACAAGCCTCGATCCATAGTTGATCATCTCCTTATGTTGTCCAGTTTATGACAGTCCCTTGTTGGTCTATTTACAGAGGAGCTACTGTAGTTTTTTTGCTCTGCATTTGGTTCACAGCGAGTGCCTGTAGGTGGCGCTGTAATCGCAGTATCGAAAATTCCCTCTATACAGGAAAATGTTCAATGTGTCTTCTGATATTGTTTTTATTATACCAAATCACCTATCAATGTCAAGCACAATTTCAAAAGCAAATTGGATTCCAGAGAGTTTTCCACATTGTAGAAAATCACCCTAGGTTGTTTGCAGCCCGCATTTTCTTCAGAAATTGCGCTTAACACTAATTGATTATTTGGCCACATGATACCAGCGGCCATCTTGAGGATTTTCATATGTAGATGAAATTTTTGGTAGCGACTGCAGCGCCGCGGTACTCCTTGTGAACGAAATTCATGAATTAAAATGCTAATTCTTAATTTTACATTTTTCCAAAAATTGTATACACTGTATTAATTTCTGCCATGAAGGAAGGGGGCGTTCAAGTATTATGTCATTTGTAGAAGTTCTTCCAGTATTATTTACATCCCCTATAATTTACAAGTGATGGTAAATTTACCGAAAAAACCATCATCGTTACACAATTTTAGCTGTATAATCACTCTTCAAAACCTAGATTTACTTAAGATGCACTTTCATTTTCGATTGTAGATTTTTCAATGTCAAGATTGAAAGTCACCTAGATCTTAAGTACCTTCCTGGAACTCACAAAGAACAAAGGCAATGAACATAGAAGGAAGTGCCGACATAGGGCAAACTATGCAAAATGTTAATGAAAAATGAAAAAAAGTTTCAACGCGTGTTCAATTGATCCAGATTCTTAATTCCAAGTCACGAATTTACCAATAGAAGGTCAATAAAACGCCCTCTAAATATATTCGGGTTCCACACTTGGAGTCGGGACAAGCTTGAAGATAGATCAAGAACCTATTTCACATCGAAGTCAACGAAATTCAAGTTCAAGGATGCAGTTTAAAGCAATGGTAAATATAGGATAGCTTTATGTTTTGTGACACTGTTGTTAAACTATGTTGATAACAGACGTGCCTTTTGTTCTGCTTGAAAGTAACAACTTCGTTCTCGAATTTTTTAAAATTGGCGAAAATCAAATCATATAAAATCCAAACTTAAGTTAGTTATTTAAATTTTTAAACGAAATCTTCCATTGTATTATGTCGTTTTCACCAATATCATCCATTTATTTCTTTTACTCACTCCACTACGCTATCGTGCATTAAGAAGTTAATGTAAGTTTACATTTAATTTCGCTGACTGAAGCTATTATTAACTCTCAGCTAGTCTCCTGACTGAAATACAGAAAAGTACGACTTAAAATACTCCAGTGCTATTTAAATTGTTTTTCCTCTATTTACGATTCGTTCATGTTAGTAAAAACTCATAGCTGACATTGACGGTAATAATGTAGTCAAAGTGCATACATGACATGTTCTGAAGCATAGTCATAACTGATGTTATCATGTTAACATTCCAAATATAATTCCATCAATGTTTTAAAACGTTTATTTTATAATGCATTGCATTTTGGGTAAGTCCAGCTGTCATAGGAAAGGACCTTTATACTCTTTACTTAGGGCTAGCTTAACCAATAAGCAAACTAAGCACTTGCTTTGGCCATCAAAGGAAAGGGGGCACCAAAAGGTGAAAAATCGTATGGATGCTCAGATTGGAATGGGGGATAATATTGCCAAAGAATTAATGACCACAATTCATGTTTCAAGTTTTTCTAAAAATTTCACCTTCGGCGCTTCTGATTTATTAATATCACAAGTTGGTTTATGGAAATTTGGACAAACATGTAACTATGTGGTTATGAACTATTTTTTATAAAATCTATTAAAATGCATTATTGGCTAATTCTTGAAATTACCATCAATGTTCCTTTTGTTTTTAATATTTCTGGAAAACGTTTTCTAAATCCACTATTTCTGGTAAAGTTTTAAAAATCAACAAACAAAACGAGTTTTAATACTCTCATTTGTGGTCTTTCGTTGCTAAAAATTTCGCCAACTGTGTTTCTTAATTAATAATATACAGAACCTGTTTGACTAAACCATTGCAAATTATGCGTTAGAATTTAGGCTAAAGCATATCATTTGACATCCAGAATTTTTAAAAAAATCGACTATGGTGTTTCCTTTACTAATAATGGTATTGCTAGAAATTATTTCTTGACCAGAATTTTCGCATTTTCGCATAGGCATTTCTTCTGACCTTAAATCACCTCCATTTGTTTCATCACGAAAACTCAAATTATTTTACGCCATATTTTGAATGAGATCAATATGGGGGGGGGGCACCAAAACCGCAAGTGCTTTCGATTCTTTCGATTCATGAGTTCGATTCTTTAATTTATCTTCTAAAGTTCATACTGTTGTTGTTAACCACAATAATGGGTCTGGTAACCGCCCAAACAACAACAAGAGCACCATCAATTAACACAACAAGAGCACCATCAATTAACACAACAAGAGCACCATCAACTACAACAACAAGAGCACCATCAACTACAACAACGCCACCACCTAGTGGAAGTTTTGGTACCAGAGGTACTGGTGAGCCCATTACAGGCCCATATGGGAGAGGTTATCTGTCTGACGAAACCACTGTCCGTGAACCAGTTTTCAATTAAACACATTATGATGTAAGTCAATTATTTTTAAGACCATTGAGCATCTTTATCGCTTTACAGTGATAGTTGGGTGGTCGGCTAATAAGCCTACTTTCACCATCAAAATAATGACTATGAACAAGCATATACGATTGTATAACTTTTTACATATCTATGCTTTTTTGAAGCAAAAATTGCGTTCAAAACATGTTCTCACACTAGCATTTAACAAGTCATCCGCAACGTTTTTCATGCTATCACTTGCATGTATTTGTAAATTAAAAATCAATTCCTTCTGACGTTTGAGAATACCCCGTTGATTTAAAAAAGCACTCACTGATAATCACGTTTTTTTCCAATGTTTACAGGTTATGAAAGCTGGATGATTTGTCGCCACCTGTCATTTAATATTTTGGAATGAATAGCATGTTATCATTCCTGCAGGTTTACGAGTGCAGATACAGTGTGTAAATATCCCAGACACATTTTATCAGACAATTAAAATTGGAATCAAAATGTAAAATTCAAAAACCTGACGCAATAAAAGCTCTTACGCTATACCTTGATTCATGTTATTGCATATTAAACTCAATTGTTTTTCATAATGACTATGCTAATTGATCTGGCAAAAATCCAATAAATATCATTTTAAACTCCTTTGCTACGTGCAAAACTTACCAAAGAAACTTAAACATCATAAACATGTTAACAATATTATTTATTTAGGAGAAAATGGTAAATTTATTCGAAAAGTTTCACTTCCTATATTATGGAATAATCAGAGCTACGGAAAACCCACACAAAAATAAGCAAATTAAAACTAACAACGAAGGTAAAAGCCAAGGTCGAACAATTCGTAATAGGCACGATAAAATAGCTTGTAAACAAATTTTAAGACAAAAAAGCAACAGGAAATAAAACAGCGAATAGAAATGAGCAAAATGCTTCAAAAAGGTTAAATAAAAACGTTGATTGAGGTAAAAACGTTCAAGGCGTAAAATGCCTTTTTGATAGAAGGAAAATTTAGCAACAGAAAGTTTGAGGCCATTACCAGGTGGTCCTTTGTACTGAAAATTGTGACCATGCTGCAGTTAAGTGTCCTCTAATATACTACTTTGATAATGACAAATGCTTAAGTTCCAGAGCTCATGGAACCTTTCTATAGAGACCACTCATGAGTGTCTTTTGGTGAATACAGATACATGTATTTGAAGAGATGAGTAAAGCTGTGTTTAGGCTACATTACAAAACAATGCAATATAAGAAATTCGTTTTCAACTCTAATGTTCTACTTGTTATTTAAAGTCATACTCTAAAGTGTAGATGACGTAACTACACATCAAAACGATATGTTGCAAAATTATGCAACTTATTTCAAAATGAGAAGGAAAAATGTTACATCACATGATGTTATGTAATATGTTTCTTGTGATGCGCCAGTATGTTATCCACCATTTGCGGGAAGAGATGAAAGGGTTTTGTAAAGCTATGTTGTATAACATGTATAAGCATGTATAAGTAAGTCTAGACACGTAACCATGTTATGATACGACCAATTGATTATGTCGGTCATCAATACTAAGATGTTAATAACATTATTTTTGGCTTGTCATTTTTAAACAAGTTGTATAACTTTGTTATATAAAATTATTGTTATAAAAACTGTACCAACTTGTACAAAATATCATAGTTTTTAATTACTTTGTCCAAAAACTGCTTAAGGAGGGGCGAGGTTGCCCATATCGGGCAAAAATAAATTGGGGGAGTGTGGTAAAAAATCATAGTGTTGAATTACCAGCGTTTAAATATACGAGTATTTTCACTCCTGATTCATGCTAATATTTTCAAACTTAGGCAAACTGGTTTTAAATGCACATGTAAAACGTACGAAGTGATGCCAAACTGCTAGATTTGCTATGTCATATTGCTGGCTTTCTGTTGCAATGGCAACAATAATCAGTAGATTTTATTCTTTCACACAAAGAGTGACTCACAAACTCAACTCTATTGTCATCGATAATTAGAGAACACGAAATCGTTAATAGTTTCATTGCTCAAATTATAAACTAGATCTTATTAGACCAGCTGCTTATTTCATGCTCAAGGTTAAACATAAGACTTGAAGGTACACTGGTTTTGTTTCCATATGTAACAAGCCTTGGATAATTGACGGAAATTTAAATTTTATTGCTTCCTGGAAAATATACAGGGTTAAGGTTAGCCTTCACCATGCTTACCATACCTCACATATTTATCCATAAGGTTTAATTACGATATAATGTAGGAAAGGCAGATTGAATGCTTCAGCAATTCATGAATCAATTACAGCCTTGATGGCTTCAATTATTAGCCGATATTTCACCATAATTTTGAGCTTTCAGGGGTCATTTTAAACTCAAAGAAATTGTTGTTTATGGAAAACCTTTGAAACGATTTTAGTACTCCAATGAAGACTTAACAGGACAACAGTTGAAGCACATTTATGGTACACTTGAAAATTTTGGGAGTATAATCTCTGCTCCAAATGTGGACAAAATATATTATTTCAACCATACTTGTCTATTAGACAGGAATGAAATCTGTCCGAGCTGTTTTGTATTTGTAGCATGCACTACTGAGTAACTTGAAAGGTATATTTTTATTTATTTTCATTTGTTTGCAAGTGATATGATTTGTAACATTTAACATTGAAGAATTTTTGTATTGGAGAATTTAACAGCACATCTTAAACCAATGAATTAAAAAACTGAATACATAGGGGTTTTAACTATCTCTATGGGCCCGGTGCGTGCGTACTGTCTACAGTTAAATATTTGATAGTACTGTAGATTATTCCCAGCAGTTGCCCCTTCGCCCCAGACGTTATGAGAAAGTGAGCTTCTCCTAACAGCTCGTAGGCTAGCAGTGATTGCCTTGCAAAAGGGCAGCTAAATAATGAAATTTCGTTTTTTGATTAGTCTAGGCAAAGCTAGCTTAGGCTAGAAGGCTAGATTATGTTAGATTAGGTTAGGCACAATAAGCGCAAAAGCAAAAAAAAAGATTAAATTATGACAGCATCGACAGATGTCATGCCTGTCTACTAGAGAAGTACATGTAAGGTTGATATATATACATGTAGTTTGTGCACATTTGGTGCAGGGAATAATGCATATCATAAGTAAATATTTTGTTGAACAGATACATCAGTTTTTATTTTAAGCATCATTATGTTGTTTTAAGATACGTACAGCTTGCATGCAGGTGATGCAGTTCATTTATCTTGAATCAAACACAAATTGGGAAGAATTCTTAAAACAGAAATTGCAAATTAATGCATCTTCACGACATGCAATGTATTTTATAGTTGTAATGTAGAATAACCATGTCTTGCAACAATTTATCTGCAATGACTTTTTATAATGTTACAATGTATAGAGATTAGTTTGTATTTAAACAGGATGGTTCAAAGGAACGAGCAATTTTAAAAGGGTAAAATAACAACTTATAACAATTGTATATGGGACTGCTGTGTTTCTGGGACTATGCTGCATGTGCGTTAGTGAGATAACGACTATGAGCTGGGTCATTGATGGCATTTAATAAAACTTGAGCAATGGATTGATTGGGGAACAACGTGCATATGCTTGGACAGTCACAATTTTCTAAATAACATTTCCTAGCAAAAAAGGACATTTTCACAGATGATTGCAAAATCGAGAAATGTAGATTTTTATGAAGATCGAATTGAATTTCCCATTAAAGTGAATGTAAATTTCGATTTGATCTTTGGAATGCCAGATATAAATCAATTCCCTGTCTCCATCTTAGTTATAAGGTGCACTGTAATTTGTAAATGGCATTTTATGTTTTTCAATGTGAGGTAGTTAAGCATAATTGTACAAAGTATTAGAAGTTTCATTTTAAACTTTTAAAATTTACCGTTTCTTTGGGCCACCCTCTATTTTCTCTCAAATTAATAACAACATGCACTGTAAATCAAAAATGCACATGTAGAACATGAAAGTGCGTAAACATTAACCATAATATAGATGATCTCAGGTGATCTCAGGAAATCCAGAAATGATATAAATAACTGGAAAAAAGTAGAACACTTTAAAAGAAATCACCATAATTTCCTAAATCACATTTTGAAAGTATCCTTAGAACATTTTGAGCACGTAACAGCTCATGTGTTCTAGTGGTTGATTTCTTTCATTTCTTTAGCATTTAAAGATTATGCTCAAAATAAATTTTAATTGTTTTAGATCACCTTTTCAGAGCATTCAGGGTTTACCATATGTGGTCTATATTTATGGCAAGGAATGTGATCTAAATTCCCATACTTAGAACACGTTGGGAACACATTTCAAGAGCATGAGGTCATTTAACAGATCACACAACATGCTTTGATATGATCTATATTTGTGGCAAATTGCGATCGAAAAATGCATGCTTTTAGTGTTCTTAAGGTGACTTTCCGATTTACAGTGTAACTGCCTTTCTAGTGCATAGATTAGATTGAAATGCTATTTACTCCCAAATTAACAACAACATAACTAGTGTGTTTGGTGTTCCACACAGTTGGAATTACATCAAAAGTGGTCATGTATATCAGGATGACTTCAGGGTGAGTTTCCAAATTTTGAGAGGTGTCCATTGCGACACTTATCTGTACATGACAACAACGATGATCACGTCAGATACCCTTGGCTTGCTGCACCTGAATGAGTTACCTGTCATCGCCTTCACTTCGCAAAGTGGCCCACAGACCTTGAGCAACCCAGGTAGTGCTGCTAATTACTGCCATGACCTTTGCAAAATCGTCGATTGTGCGGGTGACTTTCATGAGAGTTCTGAAGGAGTCCTTCATGCATGGTCATTTCAATGGCGTCGATGGTGGCCGCAAATGCACGACCCTGATTTAATTCAAAACTTGGGCTTGGAGTGGAAAAAAACAGGCTGCAGGTCAAGACAAGGCGAATCAAGGGTAAAGCGTAAGACAAATGGTTACATCGGGAAGCGGTTTTAGCTATCCATTTCTGAAAACCACGTCAACAAAAAATCCTACCACTCAATTAAAAACATCGTGACACGTACTCTGCATATGCTTACAAGTTAGTGCAAAAAAAGGTTAATTCGACAAGTTTCCAAGAACTCCCCCATCAAGCTTAGCCAAGGTCGATGGGAACCCCTATAAATAAGGCCCGGCTGAGCTCTGGACGTCAGTTCTACCTGAAATCTCTTCGACGTCAAACTCAATCATGAATGCTAAAGGAACGGTAAATATCAAACTTTTTTCTGTTCGCAACCAGTATAATTGAGGAGTGCAGTTGCAAAAGCTGGTATATGAAAAAATTGTTAGATAGATCGATAATAATTTAAAAACTAAACTATTTCGATTTAATTATTTTTGTGCATTAAACCCATTAAAAGCATTAGAAATAATACTTAGTTTTTAAGTTATTAGCTATCTTAACCCAACCATTTTTTTCCACATACCAGCTTTTGCAACTACACTCCTCAATCCGTAATATCAAAATGATTTTGGGTCTGGGTTCCAAATTACGTTTTTCGGCAGCCAGTACTTCTGAGTATGCCTGATATCGTGCTTAGCATTAATTTGCATAATATTTTGAACAAGCTTTATAAGTTGTCAGGAAGCGTTCATCAATGCCGACACAACCTGACTTTATACTGCAGATATGAAAATATTTTTTCGGAAAACAAACAGATATTACAGATGATCGCAAAATTTATGAAACTTTGAAATTATTTAAAATTTCTTAGAATTTTTCGATCTACATGTACATGTACTGTAGCTTGGGTAATTTTCCTAAAAAACCTCTTTTATGAAAAGAAAACTCAAGGAACTCACATTTACACGAACTTTGTAAAGTTTATGAAACTCTGAAATGATTTCTTATTTCTCAATTTTTCGATGCAACCCGGATTATGCCATCCTAAAAACTTTTTCTTGAAAAGTTAAAATATAACTGACAAAAACTTTTTAAATTTCATGAAACTCTGAAATAATTTCTTGTTTCTCAAAATTTGTGTATCCAGCCTGGATAATAGACACTTAGCGCTGCCCAAAAAAGACGGTTGAAACTAGAGTTAGAAGTTACAAAAATAAATGTACTTTTCGCGCAATGCAAAAACTTTAAAAACTTGTATCTAATGGTTGTCGTAAGGCGCAAATCAATGACGTCATCCTTCACGTGACCACGTATAACCAATTGCAATCGATATAAACTTTTGTAACTCAATTCATATTTTGGTTTTAGTAAACACCAAAGTAATGGTCAACTTTTGATATGAAAAAGCACTTTTGTAACAAATGTTGATTAAACACGCAAAAGTTAACTTATACTTTTGTTAACTTTTGTTAAGCTGCACTGTCTAATATTCTCTTAAGAACCTCTTTTATGACCAGACAAAATATAAGTGAAGAAGCTGACGTGATAGCATTAACGTTTTCTTAAACAACTTCACTGCAGTTAAAAATTGTGTTTGTGTGAATTGTGTATGTTCTATTTCTATCATCTATAAGTACTGTAGATGATAGAAATAGAACAGACAATTCACAGAAACACTAGTTTTAACTGCAGTGAAGTTGTTTAACAAAAAGTTAATGCTACCACGTCTGCTTCTTCACTTTTATTTTTGTCTGGTCATAAAAGAGGTTTTTAGGAGAATATTAGACAGCGCAGCTCAATAAAAGCAATAATATTTTAAAATTAACAAAAGTGTAAGTTAACTTTTGCGTGTTTTATCAACATTTGTTACAAAAGTGCTTTTCATAACAAAAGTTGACCACTACTTTCGTGTTTACTAAAACCAAACTACGAATTGAGTTACAAAAGTTTATTTCGACTGCAATTGGTTATGCGTGGTCACGTGAAGGATGACGTCCCTGATTTGCGCCTAACGATAGCCATTAGATATAAGTTTTTAAATATCGACGCTAGATGGCGTTGTTTGAAAATGTGTTCTGTTTAAAAGTTTCGGCGCATCATTTGCTTACAAAACTTTGCATTGCACGAAAAGTACATTTTGATGATGTGAACATTTACAATGTACAGTTGTACATGTACTAACAAAGTTGAAGATAACTTTCCGAAAACAGCCTTCCAGAAAAAAAATTATGCGCTAGTCGATTGATCCATAATACCGGAAATGACATCATGACAATGAATTCTATCTTTAATTTTGATGCTCTTTCCAGTTCACCCTTCTGTTGGTTGTATCAGTTGTGGCATTGGCCACTGCCCAATATGAAACGGGTGGTGACTACGCTAAGACCGGATCCGGTGGTGGCGGATCCGGAGGTAGAGGATCCGGTGGCGGCGGACACGGAAGTAGTGGCGATTCTGGAAAATACGGCGGAGGAGCCCTTGGAGGCGGAAGTGATCATGGATCAAGCGGAAGTGATCATGGATCAAGCGGAAGTGGTCATGGTAGCGGATCACAAGGATCAAGCGGAAGTGGTCATGGTGGCAGCTCAAGTGGAGGTGGAAAAGGCAGTGGATCTGGTGGCAGTGGATCCGGTGGTAGCTACAGTGGTCCCAAAGCCCCAGGCGGTTATTAAAGCTGACGACATTTTATCGAAGTAAGTGGAGGGCATTTTACTGTATCATGTGTATTTCATTGGTTGTATCCTGAATATTGTATTCGGGACATCATAGTACATGGCGTACATGTATAGGGGGCGCAGCGGTACCATGCTTTTTTGGGGGTATTATTCTAAATATTGTCAACGAATTTGGCGATAACAAGCAGACAACTCTCGAAGCTTTGTATGAAATTTTCCAGAGGTAAAACGTTTCCGCTTACTGCCGCTAGAGGGCGCCGAGTTGAAAGATGCTACTTTACGACTCAGCGCCCTCTAGCGGCGGAGGGCGGAAATATCACTACTGGAACATTTTAACAAAAAAACATTGAGAGATACTTGTTTGATACCATCAATCTCGATCGCCATATCTTTAATAATAAGACTGCAAAAATTCACGAACTCACTATGGAGACCATGGAGAACCGCATTCACTTGGGGGGGGGGGCACATATCGAGAACTAATAGATGTCTAAAAAATTGGAGAGTTTTTATATCTATGTGCATCTATCTATAATTATATGCCGAATACCACACTTCTGGGCCCAAATGTGTTCCCCATCATGAGACCAACTTGGTCACATGATAATAGTGACCATCTTAAGGGTGGTTGTTGTTGTTGTCTTTACCCTAAAAATTTCCAACTGTTAATGCCCTCTTAGGGTACTCTACTAACAATAGCAATAAAGCATTTCTTTAATTTTTTTTTGCAGATTTTTTACCGATGACTACAGGAACTTCCCATATTGGAAACGAAACGACGATTATTACACACGTGTTAGATGTATGACGATGCTGGATTTTCTATTATAATATGACTTTGTTATAATGTTTAATGTGAACTTGTATAACCCGCCACATTGTTAATAAAGCCAGTTTTAAATTTAATACTTATAGAGTTTGCAATGTCTGAGTTTGTTAACAACCATCAAAACAGTTGTCGTACCACAATCACAGTTTAAAAGATCTCCCCTAAGCATACATCAAGATTAAAGCAAAGCTAATTTGAAACTACTCAACAAATACAAATCTATTAGTTGAAACAATTCTCCCCATTGCACTTTGTGGTTAAAAGGTTGTAACGGTTTAAAAAAGCAAGACAACCCTACAGTCTCTCAATGCAGGTCCAATATGTTGAGAAATTTTGGGAAATGTAATTTAGTTGTGGGAAAATGAAGGTAGTACCCAAATTATCTATTGTGTACCACCAAATATAGACATATCACCAGATTTGAAACTAGAAAATTACTTAAAACAAATTTAGAAAACATTTGCCAAGCTCAAATTCGTCACACTTCCCAATAGCCGCAAGTGGTGAATTGGCAAGAACATGTGGTGAATTTAAGTTTGGCAGTGTTTTCTACTTAAAGCAGGTATACATGGAGGTATAATAGTAGCTAACCAACAATTTGGTACATAAACGGCTTTGCAAGATGGGTCTTCTGGAACTCTGCACTTCAGTCTAAGACAGGTGGATTATAGTACTAAATCAGCAAACCCGTAATTGCCTAAAAATGTTGCAGAATTGAAGCATCTGCTACAGTATACCCATTACCGCAACATCGAGACAAATCAATTTGGGCAGGCAAGTCGCCCATTGAAGGAAAAGCATCGATCTTAGTTCAATTTCATCAGAACGATTAGGGAATTTAATTGTGACTTCTGCTAAATGATAATCATTATTTATCTGCATCGTTTGTGAATATGTTTACACCTTTGTGCATGTCTATAAACACATTAGCCTATATTCAATGGCCCGCATGACTACTGAAATTATTTTGGCTTGTTTAGGCTTCTGGTGGCTGAGCAATGGGTAAATCGGTGTAATTTGAAATTTAACCTTTTGGATTTTTAATTATCTAGATCAAACATAAAATTACATAATTTAATAGTAAAAGTTCATTGTTACATGGTTATTCAGTTGTTACTAAATTCCCTTTGTTTTTGCTAATCAAATAAACTTCACATTTGCTTTAACTGGCTGACAACTGGTGTTGTTACCCTACGTGTAATTTAAAACATGGACTTATATGATGTAATTGTAAATATTTAGCATCCTGGATGAAATTCTGTATCTCTACTGTCTCATACCTGACCATAAAATAATTGTATAGAAATCTGATAAAAATGGTTCTCTCCATATCTGCCACTTACATGTAAACCATACATTTAATGTGCAATACATTTATCAGATTAGGCAGATTAAATGCAGAAAAATGAATTGAACGCTGATATCTACCAGTAGTCACACAGACCAAAGCAGCTAAACTATGGTAGCCGACATGGTAAACACATTCGCTCGATTAATTGTTAATTTAATGATAAATATACGGTGGCCCAAAGAAACGGGAATATTTGAACGCGAATAAAAGCTTAAGACCTCTACATAATTATTTTTAATTACATCATGTTGAATGATATTTAAAGCTGCGTTATGTGAGCCATTTAATAAAAATGGAGTGAGTGTTCTAGTAGTTTTATTGCACATGTATTGCATATTTTTCAGTGTTATGAAATGTGTGCACCTGTAAGCAGTTTTCCAAAAAATCAACATTTTTATCAATTTAAATGTCCACATCCACTATTGAAATATCTATAAATCGCGATATTTGAACAACAAACAAACAACTATGGTAACTAATTGGATCAATGTACTAAGTCCACGTGGCAAATTTAGGAAGCGAAAAATCAGGTTTTGGAAGATCATACAGGTAGGCGTCTTCGACAACGGTGGCCTCCAAAACATTGTGTGATCACCAAATGCATGTATATTATTCGAGTGCCAGCTAACATTTAAAGCCATTTTAAAACTAACATGTTTTATGAAGTCAGAACTCAAAATCTCAAGGGGCCCCATTTTTCTCGAAGTAATTTTACCTTTCAATTTCAGATTTGACGTTGTCATCAAGGTAAGGATAACTCATGTTGGGAGGCCTTACAGAACTTGAAGGTTGATTTGTGCATAAGTAGTTTTTTAGGCATTTTCATCGCAACAAGATGATTTGCCTAAACTTACCCAATTATGATGGTTTCGAAACTTACAAAGCTGTCAGAACGCAATAACCAGAAACATATTTAATTAAGGAGAAACCCTAATGGTATCACCATGTTCGTCTACCTTTCAAAGTCCTACCGCGTAACATAGCCCTATAACCACGTATGACCTTGCACTTTATAATTCCAGAAAATGTGAAGCAGCAGCACTGCATTGATATTTAATAATAAACTCTCATTTGTTTCATCAGGTTCGATTTGGAGGTGACTTTCAGGGGCCATTAAAAATCATAACGTATAATCAGAATCTCCCCACTGAATGAAAACCTCAACTTGAGTTCAGTGGAAATGACAGTCGGAACCAATCACAAAACACCCTCAATTCGAAAATGAGCACCTTGGCAATAGAAAAATCTTGCAAAAAATTATCAAGAAAAATGAACAATTGATCTGCGTTTACTGAGTTTCTAAGAAATTTAAAGTCATGGTTGACCAAGGCCGATTTCGGCGCTTATAAATAAGCTTGAAGCAATACGAAGCATGAGATATCAACCAAGAATATCAGAAGAGAACCATGGCTAAAGGAATGGTAAATATTTTATTTATATTTCATAAATTAACTAATACGTCTTCTATAGGAGCAAGTTTGAGTTATCAATTAATTAAAATCATAATATTGTTTATACATGTTCATTGTATTCTTGATTTAAGCTTAGTCCCACATACTGTACATTGTACAAGTATATGGGTAACAGTAAACATTCCGTGATGTTGAACTAAAAGTTCAATTAAAGCGTAATTGGGGTTCAATTTCAGCGTATCAATTAAAAATTCATACTTTCGAGAAATTAACTTGTCCTAATTTGTATTTCATTGGAAAAGCAAAGAAATAGGTCAAACTATATCTAAATCAAAATTATTCCAATGTTGTCGTAGTTGTGTTTCATTCACTGGTTAAATTTCGTTTCATAATTCAGGGTAAGTGAAAAGCATTATTAGCATTATAGCATGTAGCATTATAATTGATTGACGATTGAATATGTATAAGAAATGATAGGCGAGGATTCTAAAAAGCAACTATAGTCCCAAATTGAAGGATGTAGAGGAAGGTGAGATTAATAAAACAAAAATTTAAATTAGGACTAGCAAACGGTTCTGTGAATGAATTTCGAATTTTTGGAACCAACGTCTCGTTGTACCGAAACAAAGAAATTTCAAGACATCGCAACATGTCATTTAAAACTTTGATATTCTGAGAATTAACACCTTTTAGGTCACTAGGTGGCTTCACTGCAATACCGTGAAGTTGTGTACCTGTGCACGAAAACAGCTATGCTAGAAATTCGAAATATATTCACATAAATCGTTGCTAATCCTAAATTAACCGTTATCAGACCAAGAAATTAATCGATTATCCGTGAATATGACGTCAAAAATCGTGTTCGATACGATTTTCAGAATCCTCACTTTTCACTTCGTATTCCATCGTCAACAAATTAAAATGTTCGATATATTTAAAGTAGTTAATGACTTTTCCTCACTCTGCATTAAATATCTCCAAGAGGAGCAAGACTCATGTCAATTAAGTATCATAAAAGAGTTTATTCTGAGAGCTAATGATTAGCAGAGAATGAAAAGCACCCATTCAGCGAAAAATTCTTGATTTAAAACCATGTCTACAGTAAGTGTCATCAGACTAAAAAGCCCACTCTAAACAATTTTGTTTTCATTCTGCACTCTGGTGGACGTTTTGAACCTTAGCCCGCACCACTTGTTTTATATAGAAATGTATTAATGCACCATCTTTAATTTCAAATGAAAACCATATTAGTATGCATTCAAATGGAAATTCTGGCTTGCGTTCGATTTTGCATTTTCGCCTAAATTGATGTTTTTATAGTAACTACCATACGTGTTATTGATTACACTTAACACTACTTCATGTCATAATATGAAGAAACCTGCCAAATTTGTAAGGGAACTACGGTATATTTTATGTAGCAATAAATCGTAGTTAATCGGCTCAGAAATGACGATAGGGTTACGGCATAGTGAAAAGTCCATTCTTAACATGGCACGTGGTGTAAACAATATTATATCACGAAGGTAATAACAAGGACACATCAAGTGAAAACACGTTAATTAAAAAACCTGATAGATAAACGTGGTGACTTACAACGTTGGTATTTAATAAGATGAACAGATTGCTTTGACGGTTTCTGCAGTAGATTGTAGTAGCACGTACCGGCAACTCGGTAGAAAACTTTACCGTGTTTCTGGAACCCGGTAAATATTACCGAGTTTTTCATTACCGAGTGGGAAATACGTATTTTCTAGTTTGTAAAACTACATGTAGATTTTCGCTGGTATTACATGTAGGTGACAAGTTTCAGTCAATCAAAACCTTTTAACATTTCCCAACAATCGAATTCAGTTTATCTGTTGATATTGGTGCCAATGCAATTAATTTTGTACCTTGATTAGAGCTGTTCAAAAAGTTCCGAAAGTCCAACTTTTATTTCCTTTAAAGTATTCCCCTCTACGCTTGATAAACAATTCCCAACATGTCTGCAACTTCCAGAAGCATTCCTGATATGCACTATTTGGGATATCCCTGAGCACTGACAGGACATTTCTTTTGATGTCATCAATCGTCTGAAATCTTTGTCCTTTTAAAGTTGACTTCAGCTTAGCTTAGAAAATAGGGGACAACGGCACAGTTGTCTTTGTTTTGGCCGAAAACCCACGAATAAGCTGTGATGCATGGGCTGGTACAATGTCATGATGGAGTAACCAGGAGTTATTTTTCCACAATTCGGGTCTTTTTTACTAACTTTTCTTTTAATACGTTTAAGCACTAGCATTTCTTTTGTCTGTGTAAAACTTTTGCACAGGTGGATGCAAAATTTGATGCTGACACCTTGCTCATGAAAGTTGTCCATCTCGAAAATTCCATATGAAACCATGCATGCATAGACCGATACTGTATATCAACAAATGCAGAACGATATACCTAATCACAGTAGAATGACGCAACATGTTGACATTTAATAAAAAGGATGCCACTAGATGGCAGCACATAAAAGAAATTGCTGTGGGACATTTAAAAGTTCTGGAACTTTTTGCACAGACCTCGTATATGAGTTTCAATCCCTTGTCACATGTCACAACCTCATCTATTCTGACAGTAGGATAGTGTATTGACAGATTTCCTGGATTTTTTTTATATTGCAGTTTATCTTGCTGTTGTTGGTAGCAGTTGTGGCTGTGGCCATGTCCAAGCCTGATACTGGCTATGGCCAAGCCGGATACGGCGGAAGTGGCGGTGGAGGATCCAGTGGTGGTGGTGGCGGATTCAGCGATGGAGGATCCGCCGGTCACGGTGGTGGATTCAGCGATGGAGGATCCAGTGGAGGAGGATTCAGTGATGGAGGATCCAGTGGAGGAGGAGGATCTGGTGGAGGCACCTATGGCAAGAGAGGATTTGGTGGAAAATACGATGGAAGCAGTGGCGGTGGTGGTGGCAGCGGTGGTGGCAGCGGTGGTGGTGGTGGTCATGGAGGTGGTGGCGGTCGTGGATCAGTTGGAGGCGGTTATTAAAGTTAAACAGCTTTCCAAAAGTAAGTCCAAACTTCTTATACGTCTATGACAGTAAAATCGTCGTGTAGCCTAATTCACCAACACCTTAATGTTTCACAGGAAAATGCTGGGCAACAACTGGGACAATTGTACAGTGATTTGTTCAGGGTGTATTAAACCTAACGTACATGTATGTATGGAATCAACACGCGAAATACTCTTTTGGTTCGTTGTGTGTTAACTTGTATAAATCTTCACAAGCACGATCACTTGTACACTTTAAATAATAAAAATTGAACGTAAAATGCAAAGGTTTTAAAATAAGAACAATTATTTCGTCTGGGAAAGTGATGTCTATTCTATGCTATTCTATTGGTTATCCCCTAAGCAGCACCATTTAAAAATGTCTCAAATCATCCCTCAGAATAATAACGAGGTGTTTAAGGTTTATTGCATCCGTACTCCTCATGCACTTTTTATGAAACCCTCCTCATGTTTTTATCCTCAAATTCATCAAGTTCTTCAATCACACCCCCAACTGATCGTCGTGTATTTTAATGAAACATGGAATTCTCAATTCCTTGCAGCTGTTCCTCAGATTCATCAATTCCTCACAATCCTCAAAGTTTTATGAAATAGGACACAGGCCTCAATCGTACAATTCTCATATATTTTTGAGGATAAGGGATGACATGTGTGGGAAACAGAATTTTAATCAACTCCTCACTTCTCAAACGTTTTATGAAATAGGGCCCTAAGCAACTTTCACCCTTAAATCCATCAAGCTATTCATTCTTTAATCCCCAGCTCCTCGCATATACATGTACTTATGAAACATGCAATCCTCAATGTCTCACATCTATCCCTCAGATTCATCAATTCTACTGTATAAACGCCTTTTCAGAAAAGTAAGTTTTAGTTACATTTTTGATATTATTTTTTTATAACATCAGTTCCCAGGTGTGGCTTCTGGTAAATTGATTGCTTGTCCAAATTGGGATTTTATGGAAAACGTTTGCAGTCGTATAGAAGTTTTGAATTTCCCCCTCCCAATCTCGGCTCTATTTAAGAGCAATCTTCTTCAAGAAATGCCCGCCAGGCGGCGCCGCCTGCTGAAGACTGTTTTTGTGTTTTTAGCGCTTGCGCAAACCGGAAGGAAGGAAGTAGGCGATGGTATGTTCTCTGAATTTCCGTCATGGTCGACCAACTGTTGATTCGGAAACGACACACTGACAGGGGTCGCTCAGCTTTCTCCATTATAAGGCGAGAAACGACATGGAAAAGCCAACATTAGCCAAAGTTATATTTTACGAAAAACGGAAAATGTTTAATGACAGAAAAACCTGTGGACGTTTTCTCACACACGTGTTGTGTAAGAACATCGAAGATTTACAGGGTGATCATAAAGTCCTTCCTTTTCTCACTTGGGGCTCATACAGTCCTGACATCATTACAAAATCAAATTTTTAAAAACTTAGCTTTACAATGCCAAAATTTTGGGAAAAGGTTGACCTTCTGAAGTTTTAATTTCATGTACTTCATTCACAGGAAGTACCAGCAGGTGGTGCTGTACCCGCTGGAATCAATATGGAATAGCAATGTGTTTACCAGTACGGTTTATCACATAACGAAGCACAGGAGTTATTTCACCGTTTTCCAAAATTTGTTCTCTGTAACTAACATTATTTTAAATTAATTTTTGTAATAAGCGTCCAACTTTATGATACAGTATATTTCACATTAAAGTACGACTCGTAATATTAAAATTTGGAAAACTATAGTTCCAAATGCATGTGCAAGTACTCAATGCGCTTAAATATCAGAACTATATTGTAAGTATAATGTAAGTTCCAGTATGTAAGCTTAAATGTAGTGGCAATGTACTGTACAGTATAGTATGTGTTTTATATTACGATTGTACATGGAAGGCTTAGTTGTGCTACTTTTAGAATTGGCAACCACAATTCCACTTAGAAAAGGAAATCCCTCACCCAGTGGCTGGTACAATCAGAAATTTGAGGTAAAAATCACAGCCAAAAATTTTTCTTTTTCTTAAAAAAAACGAAAAAGAATTCCACTTAGTTTGAAAAATGTTTAAAATTTATATGCAACAATTTTCGTTCATTATATTTTGTGCATAATAAGTATTATACATTTATTATATTATATAGACTTCATCCCCCTTCCCCCTGTACCAATAACTCAAAAGTCATGAATTTTGAATGATGACGTTGTTGCAGCAAATGAGCGAGTTATGTTAAAAGAGAATTTCTACAGCGTATACCTACAGTGCATGTATATCATATAGTTTCATACATGTATCTATTAAATCCATAATTGGCTCATGTCGAAACGTCTTTGAAACATTACAAGCTGACATATTGTGTAGGCTATTTAAAGACTATCAAGAATATTGAAACCAAACGTCATTCCTTATTTATTAGCTTAGATTTCCGCTCTATTAAATATGTATAGTCTAAAAGGTAAACTGGTGTGTGGGAGAAGCCACGGGTAACGGATGATTTCTTTTCTGAGCTCCTCATTAACATAAAACGAATTTATCTTTGTTTGCTAAGCAATTTCTTTGAAAGGGTCCAAACAAATAAAATATAATTATGCAATCGGGGCACTTTTCCTTCCCAACAGTCAAGGAATAACCCATTTGGTCGCTGTTACCAATACAAGTGTAAGAGGCAAATTGTAATCCAGTTGTAAACGAAAGAGACTTTGAGCTATGGCCATTTATGGTTGACCCAACTGCCAGTTGTTGTCATTCTGACCGCTCCATTGCTGGAATAATCTATGACAGATGGTACAATGGGAGTCTTCAATTCGGCCATTTTATTGTTTTTATGACAGCGACAACCTCTTTTAGTAGTTTCGGTCCATCTATTTTTAAGCGGTCATTTTGAAACCACTTGAAAGCGTCAGGAGGGCTTCGCTGCGCATCAAATTGTGGTCATATGGTTATTCTAGGCTTACTCAAAGGGTGGTCATAAAGTCCTACCCTCACTATAAAATTAATTTTTAAAAACAGTTGGAGTTACAAGGGTCAAAATTTGGAAAATGGCAGCAGATTATTGCAGGGCAAAGTTAGGTGCGTTTTCTGATGAAAAAATAACATGATATTAAATCATCGATCAGTGCTAAAACCAATTTCAAAAGAAAACTGAATTCAAATTAGATTCCCAGTGTAGAAAATCACCTAAAATTATTTGCAGTCAAAACTCTCTTCAGAAATTTCCCCTAACACTGATGGGTGATTTAGTCACATGACACCAGTGGCCATTTTGAGAGTGCTAATTTTCTAAGGATTTTAAGGATTTCAGCGCCACCTGCTGACACCCGTCGTGAAGTTCTAATCTTCAAATATTTATTGCAGCATGCAACATATATTTGAACATTACTAAAGATGCATGTAGCATATCGTAATTATTTTGACTTTTATGCTATTTGTTGTTTACAGTAAGTTCGGTCTATAAACAATTTCAGTGTTTGTCGTCATAGAATTAATCGAATTCATACATGTATGCAGTATATAAGGGAATTATGAAATTATTTTACTAATCATTCTCAATCATGACTTTTAGCGCAATTTTTTTCAAATAAAAGTCGAATTTTTTGACACCTTACGACGCCTTTAACTTGGGACGTCATTTTTATTTTGGTCGTCTTTTTATTTTGATCCATTCTAATACGGTAATGATTTAGAGATTTAGTTCAGAAAAACTAGTGTATAGCAACTATAATGGATTTTAGTGTGATTTTAAAAAGAATTGGCACAATTTCTATACGAATATTTTTAATCATCAATACAATATGCGGAATATTCTGAAACTAGACTGTACGTCTTTATGCCTGCAGTGGATAAGCGCAATTTCCATAAAAAAATTTTAAAATATCAATACAATAGGCGGAATTTTCTGAAACATTTCTATCTACACTGTAATTATTGGTATGGTTTTGTGGTTGGTTAGTACTATTTAGTTGGCTTGAATTAGTTATTTGGATGGAAATTGTCTTCTAGACAAAATTTATTCACCCTTTTAATACATTTGGATTGGTCACACGCAATTTAGGCATTCATGGGGATTCTAGGAAGCTGCAATAATTTCTTCGAAACATTAGCATCCCTGTTGGCAGGCCCATTTTATGAATAATCAACCAAGTTAATTTTTCTTGTGTTGTTAAGTAATCTTCTAAGAAACCAGTTCTATTCCACATGAGCGATTTTCTCCCAGTTGGTTTAGACCATCGATCGTCGGTCGTTCAAAATTCACTAGGCAATTTGAAGCAAGAAGAGAAATGAGCCTTGACCCAGACACGTTTATGGATGACCCCCTTCCTTGCCAGCCGAAAGAATCCTGACCGCTCCATTGCAGACGGAATAAACGACCGCAACGAGTCTTCCTTTCATCGTTTTCATGAGATCGACATCCGCCGTTCAATGGTATATACAGTACATTATCCGACCCCCGGCTGCTGCTCCTTAAAATATAAAGAGTGCTTCGCTGCACCGAATTGGTGATAGCAGTGTTTGCCTGGCTGCAATCGAAGGGCAGCTGGGCTGTTTTAAAGTCAACGATACGAGTAAACTGTAGAAATTTTAGAATTTTTATATGTGAAGGGTCATTCGGGATTCACGATCCTTGAAACGCTCGTAAAAGATCAACTGTAATGATGAGCACCAAATTCCTTGAAATTCATTAACTATGTATGAAAATACCTGTACAGTGATCAAAAAAACTATTTGAACAGTATAAGAATTGTTGTTCACGATTAAATAAAAAGGAGTACATATTTCAACGCATATTTGTTATAACGGTTACATTACATAGTTTACGTAACAACAAAACAAAACATTTGTAAAAATTAGATAGACTT
>JAQGAF010001609.1:0-29256 GCA_034687865.1 Kryphioiulus occultus
CCTCCAGAAGTAACCAGACTATCAAGCAAAATTATTATCACGACGATTTATTCATTATTCGCAGAGATGTTATGTATCCAATTTTTCAATTTTTTAACATGGCAGGGGTGGGAGGGGAACTTCCCGTTAATTCAAGGTGCAAAGTAAATACAGTACAAGCGTCCACACTTGGTCTTGTAATGCCAATAAAGTAATTATGCCCGGTAAACATCAACAATCAATGTCGCTCCAGGATATTTGAAATTGTACAAGATCACAATATGTAATTACAAGGAAGCAGGTGATGACAGACTTGTTGCACAAAAATAAATGTAATAAAAGTATCTAAATTTAAGATGCAAAATAAATGTAACAACATTTTTGATAACAGTAAAAAACTTCACCCTCGTAGTTGAAATTTATGGACAACATTTTTGCAAAAGACTACATAATTTGCAGCTACGTTCATTTGTAAATGACAATTGAACAAATAAAAATTATGAAATAACTTAATGAAATAATGGTTTATGTATGGTTTTGAAGCCTTCTTCTGCTCACTGGATTTATGGGGGTTAGATCAGATCTAGAAAACTCCATTTTTCCAAGGAACGATTTAATAGTCTTTCATGTACATGTATATAGGATATTGTGAAATGAACTTGCATTTTTCACCATACAACAATGTATTGGTATATTTCTTATTGGAAAGACGTCAAGCACCTCACCAAAACAAACTCAGTTGAATTGTCAGAACAAAAATTGAAAGCCTGAGCTCAACTATCAAAGAAAAAAACATGCTAGACTTACCGTTGCAAATGTAGCATGAAACAATCTCCGCTCAAAGTGAAGGCCTTCCTGCAGTGCCATTTCGTAAGCTAAAAAGGGATATTTGCTCATTTTTCACTTTAAAAATGAATGCGATGAGCAAAATCAGACTTCCTTACATGTGTTGACAGCTTCCTTGGCGATGGCCACAACAAGCTTCGAATTGTTAGCAATTTTCTCTCCAAGTTTGATTGCTTCTGCAACAACTTGATCAGCAGGAAACACTCTTCCTACCAGACCTAAAGAAAAAAAACTGCTATCAGGTAAACAGTGAAGATAATATATAAATGAAGTAGAACGACATAGAAATTCTTTTTAATGTTTACTCAATTTTCTTCCATTGCAAACCTCTATATTTTTATTAACTTTTAAATTTCCTCAATTTTTTTCATATCGAATATAAAGGAAAATGGCACTTCAACAAAATGCAATTTTAGGATTCACCTTTCCCTAAATATGAAATTTTCAGAAAAATAGCCAGAAAATATGCCCCAAAATGATGATGCAAACTATTCTAACCCCACTTCTCTGCATCCTGCGCCGAGATACGGTTTCCGGACAGAACTAATTCCATAGCCCGTGATTTTCCCACCAATTTCGTCAACCTTTGAGTCCCACCAGCACCTGTAGATGTTAACCACGCTTCTATTATTAGAATACTAAATTTTCCACACAACAAAACAATACATGTTATAAAAATGAAGTTCTTAGCAGTAACCTGGGATAGTGCCTAACAGAATTTCTGGTTGCCCAAACTGTGCCTTGTCGCCAGCATAGATGATGTCACACATCATGGCGAGCTCACAACCACCTCCGAGCTAGAAGGAAACGTATAGGAAAATCCAGAATGAAGGAGACGTTCTACATGTGTAACGAGTCTATAAATGCAGACTCACTAAAACATGTTTAAAAAAAACGTTTTTCAACGTCCTTTGATATTCGTCAGCATATGATGACAAACATAACATATTATATAATAAAACATGTTTCATAGCTCTTTGTTATACAGTGTAGTACATATGTAGTGTGATATCTCATATGTGTCAACAACTTTGTAAACTCTCTAACTGGGACACATTTAGAATGCACCATTGGTGTCCCACATAGAGGAGATTCGCTTCCATCATTGTGAATACTTTTTATAATTTCGACAGAACAGGGTTCACCAAGATTTGGAAATCCTGCAAAAGTTAGACGCATTGAAAATGTCATTTTTGTTGAATCCTGCTAAAACTCTAATAATGCCAATTCACTAAAAACCCATTATTTCCTGTAACTTTTCAGAAAATTCGCCTACGGCATTCCCCAAATCCACCATTTTCTGATTTAGCCTTATTTATAGCATTTGAATCGGAACATGTCGAGGGGGGTAGGGGCTCGAAAAACCATGAAAATTTCAGGGACGTCCTTTATGGATGGCCCCATTGCCAAATAATCCACAAATCCCAATTAAAATGGAATGTGGGCATCGGCTAAAATATGCAAATTAGCCGAAATATTCATGAAATATTGCAGCAATTAGAATTTCTAAACTCGTTTCTCATACTTTGTTACGTAGTAATGGACATACTATGATCTTGCTACAAGAGTAGGTCCCCATACAAGCATTATTCTGAACAATACTCCTTTATGCATTACACGTACCGCGTATCCATTCACGGCTGCAATTACAGGCTTTGAAACTTTGGTTACTTTGGTCCAATCACGTAAAAACCCTCCCAAGTATGCTTTGGGGAAATCCATGGACTCCATTTCCTTGATGTCAGCCCCAGCTTCACAAAAAAATAATGCATTAGAAGCACAGTTACTTGTTTGATATTTTGTTTTAAATTATTTTCCTAAAAAATAAAGTCAATCATTGGAAACGTCACTTTCGGGTCATCTTGTCAAACACTGGTTTTCTAACTCTAGATAACTCTAGATTACTTGTCATTACTGGGTCAACTTTGCCGCTTTAACTACTTTAATTGGGAAATTATTTTTCAGAATTAATCTTTTTTAAAATACATCATTTGATTTTGTATTGGAGAACTGGGTACCAAAACCCCTAGCCCAATTTTATTTGTATAAAGTGGGAAGGCATAAACTGCTTCCAAGGTTGATTCAAGGGCTCACATTTTGCTAGCCACTGAAGCAGTTCAAAGGTCACTCACCAGCGAAGGCCTTCTCGCTGCCAGTCAACACGATGGCGCCTATTGTCTTGTCGGCATCGTACCTCGACAAGGCGTCCGCCAATTCAATCATCAGCTCATCGCATAGGGCGTTAAGGGCCTTGGGCCGATTCAGTGTAATCAATCCCACTTTGCCCTTGCTCTCCGTCAGTATAGTTTTGAACTGGACGCCTAAAAAGTCATATGGGGTTGCGCTCACCACCTTTCATCAATAGCAATTTTCCCCACCGCGAATTTTGTCAAAATCTCACCTGTTGACATGCACTTGGCGGCGGTGATTGCCACGCCATGATTGCAGCGAATTTTAATAAAATTATTTACCAAATTTGTGCTGAACGTTCGGAGAGCCATGCTGGTCAAGTGCAAATATTGCTAGTGTTCGATTTGCTGCGATGGAATGGCATGATAGACACAGTGTCGCCACCTAGTGTCGGAACGATACAGCTCGTCGGGGTCAAAATTTGAATACGACTTTTCTCCTGCTTTTCAAAAATTAAATTTTCTAAATTTCTAAATAGTACCAGGAGGCCGAGCTTTGCTCGATAAAGGGGGCTGAGAGCATGAAAAAGTTAAATAATAAATCTATTTCATACCATTCATTAATAAGGACAACTTTGAGTTTCAATGACTTAATTTGTCAATGCCTACTATAGAAACATCCTCTGCCACAGTAATAATATTATCTTGACCAAAAAAAGTCGAAGGCGTAATTTTTTGCAAACTTGGTTGACAAATGGCAAATTTCAGCCCAACTTTTTATTTTGTGAATCAGTCAAAGGCAAAAATCCCATGCGCTTGATGTAAATTTAATGACTTTTCCGTAGATACCGAGTTATATTTTCGTAACTTTTATTTTAATTAACCCCTATGACGCTAATTCATATCATGTTTTCTCGCACCCAAAACGGTAGATTTACCCCTATTTAGTCAAATTTTTTATAATAGAGCTTTTCGAGTAGTGAATGTGACAGAACGTGCCCCTAATTCCAATTCGCACTAGCCATTGACTCGTTGTCCATACATTTAGTCTTTACTGAATAAATCAGTATGGACTCCAAACCCCTGAACTAACATTACGGCAATTACAATAAAATGTATTAATCTCACCACATAGCGTTCCATTTTTGCTGCTTACATGTATTTTCCTGCACCAATATCCATGGCCCTTTCTTGTTTTAACGTTGAATTTGCCAGAACACAACAGAATTCCAATTCAGGCGCCTGCAAATACGGAATATTGGACACGGACAAGTTCGGGCGCGTGCAGCATTTGAATGCATGTTTAACATCTTTATTTCGAATAATTAACCCCTTATATGAGTATTTTGGATGTTTAGTGACCTAGCTAAATCGCTTTTTCGCACCCGAAAACAGTATATTCACCCTATTTCAGTAAAATCCTGAAGCCCCTTTCCGTACAAAATATTACATACAAATATACAAGATTAGCTCGTTCGATAGTATAGGATTTGGTATTTATTATGGGAAATGTGGAAAATTTAGTATAAATATAAGAATTATTTCCAATTATTATACATGTACATGTATGTTTATAAAGCCTGGAAGTCTGTACTTTAAATATTTCTATAAAATTTTGTTATATATTTTTAATATTGTCGTTTAATTATGCATTCTGTATAATGCTGACAAATTAGTTTTTTTTCGTTATATTATGACCATTTGGTTACTAATTTTTAATTTGTTTTTGTCAATCTTCTCAGAAATATAGCGAACGTTTAGAAATTTCATTGAAGGAAAAAGGTGGTTTGGAAAGCAAATGTATAAGGATTTCGCCTACGTAAATGTATGGTGGCTCTTTTTGACGATTCTTTCGAACTATAAAATGATAAACGACAAAACAAAAATAATGTTTATAAAAATTACAATCGAGTGCTGCTGAACATTCACAAGCGGCGCCAAGCGCGTGATGTGACCCCACTCGACCTTCCCACCCCTGCTATCAGACCAAAGTGCGAATCGAAAAGCTAGTTGCGAAACACACTTGTCTGTACCCTGTAAGACGACATTGCAGGGGGAGTAAACGATGTGACATTTAATTTGGAAATGAGCAGAAATCCGCGAATTTAGAATAGTTATTCGAGAGAGTGATATCCCCATCAGTTAAGGCATGAATCTTACAAATTTAAACCCGTACGGGAATGGTCTGTTATTCGCCGGATTTAACCAAGATCAAGGTACGTGCACTTCGTCGAGCCTCCATGTTTACACAATGTCAGGTTGTTGTTTATTTAAATCTTGCTTTAATTTGACATTATGTGGGTATGTCATACGAAATCTAGTCTTCTGTCGATGCTCTAGACCACGACCCCGAATCCCACGGTGCCCCTGTTGATTCTTGGCAGCACTTGTTGCCAAATGCAGCTATGGCATAGACCATATGTATAGTACATGTAAATTTGGGTGCTATAAAATTTGGAGGGTTTTTGCACCTTTCGAATTACTAATTTGACAAATTCTGAGGAAAACCTTTGCAATTTGAACTACATAATTCACTCCATAGTCTTTCTCCCATTGAAAGTCTCGACTTTTTTCAGGCTAGGTTTTCATAATTTCTATCACTGAGATGAAAATCGGTCTTCAACATGTGTAGCCATAGATATTACAACTTCAGTGTTGATGACAGGCAATAGTAAATTGTCTAAACTCACTCTTGATCTGAGACGTATGCTTTCTAGGATGCTTCGCGTGTGGCATGGAGTCCGGATTCAGGATTTACAACTGCGACCCGTTGAAGGAGAAAGAGCGTCGAGGTAGGAAATCAGGAATGGACAGTGTGTCACATTTTCTGAAATGTTAGGCTACTCTTGTGGCAGACAGGTTTAAAAAACAGGTTTGTGTTTGATGAAGATTTTTCTGATGGTGGAATCGGCTTTGTGGAGATGCTCTTCAGATGCAACTACCTGGCTTTGGTGGGTGGGGGCAAGACGCCAAAATACCCTCCTAATAAAGGTATTTATTCACCGACATTTCTTTTTTCAGGGCCGCCACAGGGTTAATCTCCACAATCGCCAGGAAATTAACAGTTATGTTTTTCCACGACATCTCAGTAATAAACATGTCACAACACTTTCCATGTATATGGCATACCACCCTGAATGCAGAATTCCGCGAATTGCCACAGCTAACCTGTACTGAAAATCCTTCTTAGCTTTCACTTAGCAATGAAAATATATTCTTCAAAATAAAAATTATAGAAATCGTAAATTGAGCAATGTTAAGAAACTTGCACGGTATTACAAAACTTTGCTCTTTTTGTTTCATCAAATAGCTACAATGGCCGGCTAAGCAATATATTTCTTTCCTTTTTATCTCCGTGGAATAGGAAAATCAGCAATGAGGTCAATTGAAAACTTATGACTTAGAAACAAAGGCTAATTTCCGTTGCTTGAAAAATTGTCAATATTATCAAAACTGGATTAGGTTGAAACAGGATAATTTTTTTTTTAAAAATGTATGCTTCGAAAGCTTATTTCAAACTAAACTAGTCTCAGTGACTTCAGTAATTAACACATATTTGGACTGCCGGACGTCAGAAAGCAATAATGTCATTGCCAAAAAGGAAGCTCACGTCTCTGAGCATAGACCAAAAGATACAAATTCTGGACTTTCTACAATCAAAGACGAAGACAAGAAAGGAAGTATCAGTGCACTATGGGATCGGCATGGCCACAATCACACGCATTGTACAACAGGAAGCAAAAATCAGAAATATCGTTCTTCAAAATGGGAACACCACAAGGAAGCGTCTGCGGAAGGGCAACTACGACAAACTTGATCAAGCTGTCAGCGTATGGTTTCGGCAGATGCAGGCAAAGAATGTAGTCGTCAGTGGTCCAATGATCCAGAAGGAGGCTAAGAAGTTCGCTCAGATGCTGGACCTGCCAGGTTTTGAGCCAAGCAATGGCTGGTTGGGAAGATGGAAGGCCAAAGAGAATGTGACTTTCCACAAGCCTCAGGGTGATAGAGGTGCTTCCGGTCTGGCCAACACAGCTGATTTGATCCAGAAAGTTATACCGTCCCTTCTAGCCGAGTATAGTGCCAAGGACGTCTACAATGCTGACGAGTCTGGTCTGTACTACAAGGCACTTCCCAACGGAGCAATGAGCGCCAAAGGAGATAAACCAGGAGGAAAGGCCCAGAAGGCCCGTCTGACCATGCTTTTTATGTGCAACATGGATGGTTCCGACAAGCATGTCTTTGTCATCGGCCGATCAAAGCAGCCACATTGCTTTCGGGAGAAGGAGATTCCCCTTCCCTACTTCGCCAATCCAAACGCGTGGGTCACAAGCTCAATGTGGACGAAGATTCTCCTGGATTTTGACAATGAAATGGTAAATCAGAAAAGAAAAATTTTGCTGTTCGCCGACAATGCGGCTGGTCACAAGTTAGAGGAAGGCATTGTCTTAAAAAATGTCAAAATTCAGTTTCTCCCGGCCAACACGACCACCATCATTCAGCCCCTCAATCAAGGGATAATTCGTGCATTCAAGGTCTACTACCGTCAGAAAATAGTGCGCCAACAGTTACTCGCCATTGAAAAAGGACTATCTCTGCAGGAGTTCTCAAAAACGATTACCGTGCTGGAAGCGATGAAGCTCATCCAACAGTCTTGGCGTTTGGTAACCCCCGCAACGATTCAAAGCTGCTATTGCAAAGCTGGCTTTGCGAAGGGAGCTGCAGTTGGGGAAGAACCCGATGTTGAAGATTCGGTCGTCCAGCTGCAAATGCCAGAGAACGAATTCAACGATTACGTCGAGTGCGATGTGATTTTGGACTGTTACGGTGAACTTACGATTAATGACATTGTCAATGAAGTGCGTCAGCAGAGCAGCGATCACGATGAAGAAGAGGATGAACAGGAGGTTCAGCAAGCCATCACGCCCCCTCCCAGTCGCAAGGATGCCTTGGCTGCTCTGACTCTACTTCGTGCTTATTTTGAGCACAATAACGAGGACTTGAGCAACATGAACGCCCTGGAGGATCAGTTTTGTGATATGACTGCTGAATGCGTTGTGCAAAAGAAAATTTCCGATTACTTCAACTGATGTTCCTGCTCTTCCGTTTCTACCTATTTTACTTGCTGTGAAGCTTCCTTTAGTTTCAATAAATGCTTGCATTACTAAGAGACTAAGCTGTTTGATAGTTTTGGGAAAATCTCTAGGCAGAATAAGTGCATAGAAGAAAAACTGCATTCGGTTTTGATTTACTGAAAATTTTCCGTAATTGATGTGAATGTTTAGATTTCTAAAGTTTTTGAAGAAGCACAATGATGAACATTATCAATAACTGGAAAATTTATCTTCCTCACATTGAATGATTCGTTTTGCTGGACAGTGATCTTCTGAAAAATATTATTGAAAAGAATTTATTTACGGAACCAAATTGGAAATTTTGCACAAGCATCAAAGGACAGGTTGTCAAATTATTTGTTACGGGGGAAGGTTGCAAATTAATTATTGCCAGCAAGCCTCTCATTTGCTGATGCATTATTTTACCCATAATTTAATTTGATGGAGAATGGCAGGAATGAGAACTTGAACTATAGATGAAACTGATTGATTACAAATTGTTACCTTCGTTCCCGCAGAACAAGTTCTGCAATGCAAAACGGGTTTCGTCATTCACTAGCTTACATAACTGGCAGAGAATCCTGTGGCAGCCCTACGAGAATTTGGCGAGGCTTGTTACTACATGGACATTTTGTCTTCAGTGATGGTGTGGGATGATCTCAAGAAACAGCACGTCATCGAACTGGAATTTTCGAGCGAAGTAAAGGCCGTCAAACTGCGGCGGGACAGGATTGTGGTCGCCCAAGAAACCATGATCAAGGTCTACACATTCACGCAGAACCCGCAGCAGCTGCATGTCTTTGAAACGTGCAGTAACCCCAAGGGTAACGAGATATTCCCACAACTTTCCTCAATTTCTTTTTGAAATCGACTAATGTGCCAAAATGACAAACTTTACTAGGTCTTTGCGTCCTCTGCCCGAACAGTAATAACTCCTTGCTCGCCTTTCCTGGTCGGAGAACCGGACACGTCCAGCTGGTGGATCTGGCCAACACAGAGAAGGCGCCCTTGGACATCCCTGCTCACGAAGCTGCCCTTAGCTGCATCGCCTTAAACCTACAGGGGACCAAGATGGCAACTGCTTCGGAAAAGGTTGGGCAGAAAATAATGTTAAGCAACTTGTGAAAAACTGTTAGTTTGTAGTAATGGTACCATGATACTTATCATATCAACAATATCAATTTTTCTTTCCTCGCAAACTAGTTTCACCCCTTTGTATTTTTCTTTCTCGTGCTCAGGGTACGCTAATAAGAGTTTTTGACACGGCAAATGGGACTTTAATTAACGAGTTGAGAAGGGGTGCTAATAATGCGTCAATATATTGGTATGTCACAATTTCCATAACCATTTCATTAGAGTTAGCTTTATTTCAATGCTGATTCATCAATTTTCACTTCAGTCTTAACTTTAACCACGACTCATCGTTATTGTGCTTGTCAAGCGATCATGGCACTGTACATGTTTTCGCAGTAGAAGATTTGAAGAAAAATAAGCAATCTAGGTACGTTTGAGTTTATCCATTCTTCCATTAATGGTCCGTTTTTATGAAAATGCAAATGTTATCAATATATGGACTTAATGATTTTCAATTTTCTGTGCTGCTTTTCAGCCTAGCTTCAGCATCGTTTCTTCCCAAATACTTCAGTTCAAAGTGGAGTTTTTCGAGATTTCAAGTGCCCGGAGGAGCTCAATGCATCTGCGCTTTTGGCGGAGATGCAAATTCAGTCATTGGTATATATACTTAGTAGATGGCTCCCTTTGCCAAATTGTGAACTGATATTACAAACGTATTAGTGTGATTATCGACTGCAGAATGGTTATAATGGAATTGTGTGACCTTATTTCTTAATATTCTACAATTACAGCCATTTGTGGAGATGGCAGCTATTACAAATTCGCCTTCAACTCCAAAGGAGAATGCACAAGAGACGTGTATGCTCAGTTCTTGGAAATGACTGATGAGAAATTGTAGAAGTGCAATAGAGCATGACATCAGTCACCGATAAATTCACCACGTGTCATCACTGAAGATGCCACTAAAATAAGCAGCCATGGACAAAATCAAGCCTCGTTAAGGGCAACGAGTGTGGCTTCATATACCATTGTATCATTTATTTTGATATAAAATATGCCTCCAACCCTGTTTGAAAATCCAATCAAGAGGCTGAAAGTTGAATGTAACTTTTGTACACTGAATAACCATTCGAACGTTTCATCAGGAATTGTTCTTGATTATGCTATCTAAAAACCCAATGCCTGTTACCGATGTCTGGATAATATGGAAAAATTTCGTAGATGTTTCAGTTTTGAGCATGACCTTGCTTTATAAATCCTGACACAAAATTGAAATAAAATTTCTCCTTATCATATCGTTGCAAGCACATTTTCTAATGTTTCGTGATAGCAATTACATTGTAGTGACCCAATCGTCTTCAATGTATTGTTCTTCAGAAATACCCATGAAGACAGAAGCTGACATTATCAACATTGACAGTATGTTAAGTTTACAGTCACTTTTAATGTCTTATTTTGCAAAATATGCTAAAGAAAAATAATTAAACTCCATACATTGTAAACAGAATATAAGGGGATTTGTATAACTATTTTAAAATTTTACTTTTATGGAAACGAGTTTCTCAAAAAGTTAAAAACATAACAAAAACTAACTGCCTTATCTCCCCATTTAATGAGAAGGTTAAGGAATAACTCTGGCTTCCTTTGTGTCAAAAACTGACTTTGGACGTCATCAAACAAATATAAAAGATGGAACACAGTGGGTTGAATTTGTGGAGCGTTGATATTTCATCCGCAACGTTTTCCAACTGGTCTTAATTTTTTTCGAATGTCAATAAACGAAACTGCTCGCGCTTGAGCTTCTTTCCAACTCTTTCTGACTTCATGCTGCTTTTGGAGGAAATGTTCACTCGAGTCAATGGATCGCATGGTTCCAAATTCGCTGTTTGTAGGTCAGCATTATCATGGTAGAAATGTGCAATGTGTAAATAGGAAGCCCATTCAAAATTAATTCCCTCCCCCATTATTGCAAGTTTATCGATATGGCGGCAAGCAGTAAATATTTAAAAAAAAAACAATATACAGTTGTACCCTCTTAGTCACCCCTTTCAGGTCAAGCAGTGTCACTCGGACGATTCATCATAAATGCTTTTCTTCTATATTTATAGTTATCACATTCCATTAATAATTGCATGGAGTTGGGCACAATTTTCCAAATTTGTAATTACTGGAGCACTATAACAACAATCCCTCACCTGTAGGCACAACTTAAGGGCGAAATGCTTCATGATAAAAGTTCAAGGCAAGCTTTTGTGTATAGTGCAGTATTGAATGCCGTGTTAAGGGGTTCCTCCATTCCCCTCGAAGCTATGTTACGCTGCACAATATTTCAGCACTTAGACCCGCTTGGAAGTGAATTACGTATAAGACGACTGTCCAGACACATTACCGTTAATTCACAGGCTATGATGGCTTCTTCCACAGCAACGCTTTATCAATGTTCTCATTGACAACCAGAAATAGCTCCCTGTCCTTTGAAGAAAGCTGCCCTCGCAGAAACTCCAAAAGTTCAGGCTCCTGCAAACAAAAGTAATTTAGAATACGATCTCGACCAATGACCAAATTCGACAGTCTCAGCTTATGAACAACTAAATGAACATTCCAAATAGTTCTTTGCCCAGAAGATGCCATTTATGAGTATTTTTTCTTAATCATTCAAAGCATCATATTGATATGAAAATAATTTACTAGCCATTGAGCCAGGGTGAACACCAAGATAACAGTGATACCACAAAGATCGTTTTACCTTTCCAATGCATTCAGGGCGATCCAGTTTTGAGTCAAGATTATAGAAGGTAGCATTTATCCTCTGCAATGCAATCCAGTGCTTGCGCAGTATGGGCAGCTGAATGAATCCCAGCTTGTACTCACTGGGGATGTTTAAGATGAATCCGTTGATGTTGTCGAGATTAAGGCACCTTGGATCTCTATAATAATGCCAAAATTCAGTAGACTGTTCAGCAGCAGTTAAGTTTATCCCAATTGTCGGGCCTACCTTCTTTTGTCAAACCAGACAGCTTCACAGCTCTTCAACTGCAAAGCTGCCATGAGGACGTTGATATCATAATTGCCAAGCCCTAGCATACTTCTGTGAGGATTTATAAGGCGATCTGGCGACAATCTAAAAACATGGAAAGTGTAAGACAGGTCAAATTTCATCTGCAGCAAAATTTGTACAACAAATTTATGGGATTAGAAAGGACAGCAGAGTGTGACATGTGCAAAGTATTTCAATGGACCAAAGCACGTCCCCATAACAAAAGTTTAGAATTAAAGGTATTCAGTTTACTGTCAGTGGTTATTAATCTGCTCTCTGTCTGGCACTAAAACGGATGATATGCAACTGATCAAGAAACGTCAAAATGCAAGCGCTGACAACAACCACGAACCATTCGTCAAATTCATTATGTTCATTACAGAAGCTCACACAATGTCATACAGCGATTTAATCCAAAATAAATGGTATATAACCTGTTACAAATGTCATCAAGTTGGACCTTGGTGTAGGCGGGGCTCTGAAAGAGGTTGTTCAGGGCGTGCAAGGCACAGAGCTCCTTGATCTGTGAAATGAAGCAAAATTATAAACTTAATTACATCCAAGAAATCGAATTTCTCTTCCTATTATTATTAACCTGCCTGTTTTTCGTGATAAATTCTTTCCCCCATACTTTTCAACGCTGCTACGACAACATTTCCTGATTTTCCATTAGCCCAAACTTCCTCTGTGTAAAACGCTCAGTTTTGCTTTACTGAATCGTGACATACGGCAATGAATAATGTTAGACTAACACGAATGTTAGCTTTAACTTAATTAATTTTCTTCAAGAACAATTTGTGTAAAAAAAAAAACGGTACGTACTTCTAGGATTGACCTAAGATAAATCGATCAGGAAATATCAGACGTAATTTGCCAGGGATATTTCGAATTGCACGCACTAAACGCGATGTGTAAAGGCGCTTTAGCCTTGGGACGAGTTCAAAATGGATTCAAATTCAAATGGCGAAATAATGAAACCATCAAAAATAATGGTAAACTAAAACTCGAATCGACCTGTGAAATTATGCTGTAAATGGTTTCTAATTTCTTATACAAATTGGGGGGTCAAATAACTTGGAATATTTTGAATATTTTTAGTTGTTTATCCTGTGCTTTGAAAGAGATTGGAATCTGCTTGTTAATTTGTAGGTTAGCTGTTGCAAAGTGCTGGATAAGTACGCGCATGTTACTCAATGCTACATCGCATTTTTATAATAGTGGTTCAAAGCTCAACAAGGCGTTCATGAACATGCAATAATCATTATAAGATAATAAGAAGCAATGATATTATTATTTCCACAGACATTTTTCCTTAAATGTGATTTGTTGTCGGCTTTGCTAGTGCATTAAAACTTAAATTCGGACATTATGATAATAATTTTGGCGGACTAATAATTACGGAGAGGAATATTAATAACAGTCAACTGGAGGTAGACACTTCCTGTTCAAAAATTGGCACACGATCCGTCATGCCCAAATCATGGTTCCATGGAGGTCTACAAGCTTTCCTCCTCTTCAGGAAAAAATAAACCAAACTCTCCTTAATTAAATTCAATTCAATTCAACTCAGTACCCTACAGTCAGCAAATAAATGCCAAGTGGTAGGGGGGATTTAATGTACATGTGAATTAAATGTACATGTACATGTATATGGGACACGACAGACATTCGTAAATGCCTGAAAATACCGCATTCCTGTTCAGGATTACAAACACAATGAACATGCTTTACATGTTCGATAATTACATGTCTTGTGGTACACGTCTTGCCCATGCGTGATAAGCTATGGATCTCGTTTAGGAACAATACTTATTTTAAAAAATTGTCACCATGTGTGCATATAATACAATGAAACCCTTCTACAAGTCGGATACCCCATTATGTTGGACAGTTTATCTTCACCAGACATGTGGCATAGAATTAACATTAGAGCGCAACCCCTCTAAGTAGGACACCCCGTAACTCGAAGTAAGACAGTGTTTCATGCACCACCGACAAAAAAACAATTCATGTTGGACAAAATTTGTGCCACACAGTAGATAGAACAAGTAGATAGAAATGGCTTATTTTGTAAAATCTTCTTTCCTACACCCCTATAGTGAGAATCCAATTATGTTTGAGAAAAGTCTATATGATCAGAGAATTGGAACTGAGTTTTCTATCGCGGATCACAAAAACATCTACAATAAATCACGTGACACCTGATGTTGACTGAATGGCTTTTTTATTCTTTTCCACACCTCTGTGGCGAGAACCACCTTAGGTTGGGGAAAATGTAATTTCCTATGCTATATTTTACGCTGTGAGCACTGTCAAACATTTTTTCGAAATCTTTAAAAACTCCACCTTGAACACTTAAGGCGCGTTTTCACTACACCACAAAACATTGTAATATAACAAATTTGTTTTTAAAACTGTTGTACAACTTGTTATATAAAACCCACTCGATTACGGGGTCATCAATACTATAAGACGTTAATTACTATCATTTTTTCTCATTTTTGAATAAGTTGTATAACTTTGCTTAACACGTTTTGTTTAGTTCAAACGCACATTTAGAATGTTCCATAGGTGTCCGACATAGAGAGGTTTCACTGTACCTTTTAATGTACTGGCAGAAAACCTGCCAAGAACTCCCACGCTAGAACGACCTGTCACAACCATTTTCAAAACAAAGGATGTCGTATTGCGTTACAATTCTAAGTAATTTTTTATGAAAATACGATGCCACGTTACAGTAACTGCAGCTTCAAGTTTGGTCATTTTTCCTTCTGAAAACGCATTAATAACGTCTTCAGTTCTGAAAAAATCAATCCAGACGTCCATGTAAGTTTTGATGAAGACGTCACCAAGAGGCATCAGGTAACCACGCAGAGTGAGCATACCTATTATCGTTACCTATTTGGAGCGCAGGCCTAAATTGCAGTGGGGGGTGGGTGGGGGGCTTTTGTTCGGCTTGGGTTACCGGTAGTGGGCGCACCTGGGAGTCACGTGATTCCCAAATTGGTACCTTAGGGGCAAAATGCTCGCCTCGCCAGTTGGTATAAACATGCCTGCAAACTGCTGTCACGGTAACATTGCGTGCAAAGAGCCGACTGCTCACAAGGGCGATATCGCCTTTGGGACATTACCATAATTTGAGATCTGCAGTTCTGTTGCCTGTGGATTTATTGAACGGGTGACCTGCGAGGATGGAGTCGGAAACGCAAGCTGCAGGTCGCGGTACCAAAAGCCCTGATGGACGTCTGAGGAGGCTCAAATTCCCAATCTGCACCATTCTGGTGCAAAGTGCGATGATCGTCCTGTTGGCTAAATTTTCGGATTACCCCAATGATGGCCATGCCGGAGCCATAAGACGTTGTCACCTGTCTCGATCGTCTTCGGCTGCAGCAGTCAAAAATTACACTTCTTTGGGATTTTCCCTGAACTTGACAACACCCCACCAGGGGGAGGAATGTGCGTTCGACGAGGAGAGCGTCAACAATTTCGGACCACGTAAGATAAAATTGTGTTTTGCATTCGTATCCAAGCTGGGAATGACAAATCGAAAAGACAGTTGTTTTCATCTTAACAATGTTGCCCACACTGCTGCCACCTAGTGGTGCATCTGGTTGATCTTAAAAATACTGTAACTAGAAACGTTTGTCGCTTCCATATCTTGCACAAGAGAAACGTTGAAATTAATCCCATTTTAAGATGTTTTCATAAATATAAAAAGGTGCTTTTACACAATAACAAATTTTGTTATCTTGCAAAGTTATGCAGCTTGCTTGAAAATGAGAAGAAAAAATGTTATTTAATATCTTGTATATGACCCACGTAATCGTGGGTGCTATACAAGCTGTACAACTGAGTGAATGTTTTGTAATTTAATGTAAACGCACCTACTGTAAATACTACGTGTAACATCATCTAAAGGCTGCGTGTAGTTGAAAAATATTATTAGATATCATCTTGCACCCTTTGGGGCCCCAAAGCCCTAGAGCGGAGTGCGATTCATCAATTCATTGGAAACGTGTCTTAAAAACGGTAAAATTACACGTTAAAATTATTTGTATAGCAACTTTTTTAAAAGGGAACAATGGCGTCATGACGACAGCACTTAATTCACGTCTGATGCGGTTTTCAGCACCGCGGTAAATCAGGTAAAGATGGGCCCCGAAATGAGTGAAGGGCAAAGGTCAAAATTCCCAAGGTTACGCACACCGGAAAAAATGTGATGAATGATTAACATAGTCATAGTGAAATATGGCTGTTGATGATCTATGGTCGCATTGCAATGCCAAGGAAAGTAAATTCAAATAATGAATTTGAATGATTTTTAAAAGAAGCAGATCGTGCACTTCCAGTAATTAAACATGACCTTCCATCACGCTCGCTATTGTTCGCCGAAACTTTCATATTGGTAAAAAAAACGAACAGCAAGATGCTAATCAAAATTCTGTAACCGGAACGAATAAGCTTCGTTCACATAAAAACACGCTTATTGCGACCTTCGTGTACATATCGAAAGGGTGTTCAATTTGGCTTATCTTTATTTTATTATAAGCAATCTTTCGATTTAAGAAAAGCGTGAAATCTAATGCTTCTAAATTGAGATCATTGCAATACCATGTAGAAAAATGCCAAGAAAGTTAACTATGAATATCGGAGTATTTTCAGCGCTGCTTTCTTGACTTTTCATTTGGCAATAAACTGTATGTTGTAGGTAACATTAGGCATGTTTTCAAACATGGGAGCTTTTTCCAAATACTCATTTCGTTTCTGTACCCAATGTCTGAAATGGTTCAACTTCGTTCCATTTCCCGCGCTATTATTAAATAAAGACGTACAATGTACTGTACATGTACTGTCCGTGCATCATTTGGAAACCAATCTACCTGACGAATCTTTTGTGAATATCGAAATCAGTTTTTCTAGATAATTCTGCACTCCAGTTATTTCCCAGAAAAATTTTTATCCACCTCTAGCGTTTCACACACTGACACAAATACTGTAGGCTTCACAAGAGCACTAATGTTGAAATGTTGAAAAATTGGAATGAGTAACAATGATCAATTTAAAAACAAGGAGCCATGTTGTAATTATCGTATAAATAGAAGCAATTGAAAGTTGTGATTAACAAAATTGACAATGATTTTTCTTCTACGAAAGTTGTTTTACAGATGCAGTTCAACAGAATGGATGCTTACATGCATTTCTTCCTTTCCAGCCTATCAGGATGCCCAATTTTTCATCGTGACCGGGTTAACTCTGCTGTTTCTTGGAGTTCGCCATCACAGCTTGTCTACCATGGCTTTCAGCATTTACGTCATCGGCATCTGCTTGCAATGGGCATTCCTGTGCCGTGGAATCATAAGGCTGGATTCCCGCCTTACTCCCTTCAGGCCCAGCCCTGACGTGTCCGTATTATTTTCACCATCAGACATACTGTTCATTACATAATATTTTAAAAGAAAATGGCGTTATGCGCTATGAGCGTTTCGGATTCCCATCATATTTTGTTCATAATCCATAAGAGATACTCAGCAGACTGTGCTAAATTATCAGTAAAGTAGTCCCAGGGGTACCAGACGCAAGTCATGCACTGATTCAAGTCTTTAAAAAGGGTCAGCATGACCTGGATGAGAAACCTCGGCTTATAGTGATGCATATTCGAACAAAGAATCGGGGACAAGCTTCAGTGCTGATGAGGCTTTTTTGTCCCAAATGTATCCCAACAAAACAGCTCGAACTGCTGTCTCACGGTACCCAAAGAGTTTGTCTTCAACCTAAAATTAACAGAAGGGCCTTGACTCGTTGTTAAATTCCCATACAATACCAACAGAAATGTACGCAATTCTGCCAATTCACTCTATTTTTTTTTCTAAAAATTTAAGTTTCTCTCTGCCTATTATCCTTATTCTCATTTCAATAAAGGAATGTGCTTTGTGACAATTAGCCTTGTTCAATAATTATAGATGTATTGATTGCGTCCAGGGATTGCATTTCCTCATAGGAACTAGACAATTACTGATGTTCCCCTGACAATCGACAAGCAATGATAATTACTGTACATTATTTATTGCTTGTTTAAAGTCATCAATTAAAGTTGCCATTACTCGGCTAACTCTAATGCAAACTATGCATGCAGATGCTGAAGGCAATGACTGCTTCCAATGCATTTATATGATGATGCACGCGATGAATATATTTGGATAAATTACATATCTTAAACGTGTTACCTGCACATACCTTTACTGAACATGTTAAACTTATTGATTCCAAATTTGGAGATACATGTACATGTAGTTGTCCACTGAAATTATGTTAAAAACACTTTTGTGGAAAACATCCATTTGTCCTGTTTCATGTTTCAATTGTTTTGGAAACTAATGTCCTATTCTTATTATATCATTGATTTTGCAGTTTTGTCATCACCGTATTCTTTGCGGCCGCCGTGCTTATTTCTTGGGGAATAATTTTAGGAAGAGTGAGCAAAATGCAGATATTAGTCATGAGCATGCTGGAGATTCCATTTGCCATAGTGAACGATTATATAATACTGGATGTATTTAAGGTAATGCGATTTTTTCACTTTGAAAAAATTTCTAATGTACAATGCAAGCGCTGCTCTTCTTATCCTTTACGACCATAACAGTTAGTCAAATACATGTACACACATTTGAACAATAATAAAAAACGCAAGTCAGTGACTTCGGATGGAAAAAATTAACATTGCTTTTTTAAATGGGGGAAACCCAGACGGAAGAAATCAATTTGGATCAAAGGGAAAAAAATGCATATTCAAATTCAACTGTCAACATTGCAACGCCTCTTCCCTGTAATTTAATATTAAGCAATAGCTAATCTCATTAAAATAATTCAAACAGGTTTAACAAGATGACAAAAATCCGTCTTTAGAACTGATTTAGTGGGGGAAAACCCAGGACGAACTTGTTAAAAAATTACGTATTTAGACGTATTAAATCAGGTGGAGGAAAAAGTAGTGCAACATATTTTGTGAATAATTTTAAGATTTAAAAAAGTCGACTCACTTATCACTAGCACCTTCAGACAACAAACTTCAGGTTATCTTCAAGTGTACAAGTTTTTTCCTCAAAAAAATTCCTTATTTTTCCTGTTAAAGTCGTGACTTAGTTGCTCTAATGTACCCTTTTCTTCAAAAAATGGGAAATACGTTTCTCGGAAAATTTTGAAGTGTCTTACGAAAAAGATTTACTTAGCAATTTCTGTTTATCTAGTATGGGAAAACAAAATACCGTTCGTTTTTCCTAATTTTTATCAGAGGGCAGGATGCTGACTTCAGCTCATGTTCTTCAAACTAATCGTTTTATCATTGTATGCTTCAGTTAATAAAAACAGACAAATTAAAATCAAAATTAAGCAATCATTTAACATCACATTAAAAACCCATAGAAACGGGTTTTTTATTCTCATTTCGTAATTGGGGAAAATCCAAAGATAGCTTTTTTTTCGGAAGCTTATCATTTGCATATTTTCCGACCTACTGTAAATTATACAGAAAACGATATGGCCTGTCTCCTCCAAAACTGCCTTCATACAGGTAGATGACGCCAAAAAAAATTATGGATGAAGGATGATAAAAAATGAGTTCAGACAGTACATGTACAGTATATTATTGAAATTATTTACAAAGAACTGTTAGCGGAAAAATTGCCTACGACAAGAAATGAATTTCTATACCTTTTCTAATTTCACACTTAAATAATATGGTTTATTGTATTAATATTACAGTACCAATATCTTATTCTGTCATTGCATAGGTCAGTGATCCAGGTGGTGCTCTCATCTACAACATTTTTGGGACATACTATGGACTGAGTGTAGCACGTATGCTGTATGTCGAAGGAGAAAGCTTAAACGAGGAAAAACGAGAATCGACAGTCTATTCTGAAACTATGGCATTCCTGGGCACGTATTTTCCTATTTTCAGTTTATTATCAAAATTACCTGAAGCATTTTTTTTCCTGAAAATCTAAACTTAAAAATATTGTCATCTCTTGGAAAAAATTGCACACGATTATTAGGTGTTGCTCCTAAGTTTCCTCACTGTTGTCTCCTCAAGGCAGTAATATACTTTGGGGGTTCTGGCCGACTTCCATGGGTGCAATTTTCGTAAAAGGACAACGGCTGCGATGCATTCTCAACACTTACTTTGCCCTGACTGGAAGTGGCATTATGGGGACGGCCTTTGGTGTTCTGCTGGACCCGAATGGCAAACTGACCGCAGTAATGACATGAATTCTGCACTTATGAGGATTTAAAGTTTTTAAGACTAAATCTAAAATTTGATTCCAGAGCTACGTTCAAAATGCTGTATTGGCAGGTGCCGTTGCCATGAGCGGAGCGGCTGACACAATGATGGGAATTCATACAGCAGTTATTGTTGGTTGCATAGCAGGAATTATTTCTATGCTCACATCATTTTATATTCAGGTATTACTCTTTCATTTTCAATGATGCGCCTTCTCTCAACAGTTCTTCATAAGATTTCATAGCTATAAAAGCAATCAAAGCAAGTCAAAGCAATCAAATTAAGTTTTTTAAATATGATTTCATTTTCAGCCATTTCTAGCGAGTCGATGGCACATTGTGGACACGGCTGCATCTCACACATTGCATGGCATGCCAGCCATTTTTGGTGGCATTGTGTCTGCTGTTCTAGCGTATTTGGCCACTGAAGACGAGTATGGTGAAAGGTAATTGCATCATTTACACAGTACGTTTAGAATGTCCATTACCAAACATGGGGGAAGGGTCTGAAAAATCATAAGTTATTTCGCTTGCAGTACAATAGTGTATTCATTATTGATTTCCATGTCCTCACTATAGCCTCTACATAATATTTCCTGCAAGGGCCCCAAAAGCCAACACGGAAGATTTACTAAGAGTGCAAGCAATATGGCCAAATGTTAAACCAGGGGAAGGACGAACAGCATCTCTTCAAGCTGGATACCACATGGCTTGCATCGGCATAACGTTTACCATTGCGATAGCAAGTGGATTAATAACGGGTATTATATGTCATAGTTTCCTTGCGAGTATTATTTCCATTGTGTTACGTTAATTTTCAGAAGTAACGAAAAACATTCTGTAAAATTCTGCGGCAGTGTATAGAAAATATTACGTGCATTTGAGGTGTTACTTTAACTATTAAGGTTATTATATGACCTGGGTATTAGTAGGATATGCCCACTTCCTACGCAGTAGGTTTCACATAACAGCTTGCAAATTGTGGTTTTCCTAACCTAACCAACAATCAACAGGTATAGGCTATGAGCTGTTAGGTGTGCACATGTCCTACTAAAACATAACATGTTCTGGTAGTGTCACGAAGATAATCGTACATGTAAATCATTTTTATCCATCCCCATTTGCCGCACTATCCAGCATACACACACACACACACCTTATTTCTAAGCTTCACTAACGTCGTTAAGCAATGTATTTTTAATGACTTAAGGACCGTTAATTACTTTTAATTAGGCACTGAAAACCCCCTTGTTATTTACTTGGCATCTTGCCTCTATCCACTTTTTTTACTACAACAATAATTGCACTCGGCGTATCAGACAGACATTAAGTCAATTTCCTTTTTGGCAATACATTAAATCGGAGTTATTCTCGAATAAGTTACTGGTATTTTCAAGATGGTAGTTTAAAGCAAAGCATGCAGAGTTAATATCAAACCAATACCAAAACCAGCAATAATGTAAACCTGTCTTTTCCAGGCTTATTAATGCGACATTCGTTCTTCGATCCCTTAAAAGAAGAAGATTTTTATGAAGATTCTGTTATGTGGAACATGCCTGCGGGAGAATCACAACCAACATTAAGTAATGAAGAAAATCAATCGGTACAAACAAACATCAGTGGCAGAAATAACAATGAAGTGGACCAAAATTCTCAGGCAGTTAGGTATACTCGAAAATCAGATATTGACGTTAGCACTCGGTTTTGAGTAGCTGAATGTTGTGCTATTTTTTTAATACTATTGTTTTAATTGAAATGAAAGAATGTATGACGAAATAAATTAGTTTTAATTGGAATAATTTGGTCTTATTGTACCATCCATAAAACGTAATGGTACCATTACATGTACTTGATAGTACATACGAAATCGTTACCGGATCTGACATGGCACTTTTAAATCTTGCATAAAATTTAACATTTGCGGAATGACCTAAGGTGGGGCCGGCTATCTGGAGGAGGCCACTGCTGTATCGCATTTTTATTTGCCAAAACATGAAATACACTTCCCAAATAATTATCAGAAACTACATGTAGAATAAGTTTCATTGCCAGAAACGCTGCCACGCGTGTAGCTCGTCGACGACCTTGGCCTAACGTCTGGTTTCCGGATTCAATAATTAGCAGAATGTAATTAAAATACCATTTGCTTTTGGCAACGGTTTGCATACATTAACAAATAAAATTTAATGCCAGCAAGTGTGGAAAGAAGGCTGTCGCTATTCCAGGTTTCACGTTTTAATGTGGCGGAGGAAGACACTGTCCATATTTGTTAAAAATTCTTCGTTGAAAGAAACTTGTGAAAATGGTTTTGGTCAACTTTGTACCAGACGTCGCCAATTCGGGTAGTGTAAAGTCAAGGAGATTAAAACAAAGGTTGAAATTTCCAATATGCTCCATATTAGTGCAAGTGGCCCTTATCGTGCTGTTGGCGATATTTGTGGACTATCCTGACGACGCCAACACTACTAGCAGAAGGGCTTGCGACATAGCACGCTTCATGTCCAAGGACCCCCATGGAATTCGCACAGCGTTGGGTCCCTTGCCCTTTGCATCTTATGATTCGGAAGACGTTCAGAAGAAATGCAATTTCGACGCAGATGCAGTCAACATTTTCGGTTCTGGTTAGTTAACGCTCAAAACTGATAATCTCATTTAATATCTGGTTACATCAATAATGGGTTAAGGTGATGTTCCCTGACCCTCCCCCACCCTCTACTCACCATGTTAAAACTTACTTGGATCTTCATAATTTAAAAACTTATTATAACCACTAATTTTCCTTGCCACCATGCAGAATGGGTCGCAATCATGGGCTCCCGCAGAGGGTGCAAAAGGGGCATTTGCCCCCTGAAACAGCCCTGAAACAGCCCTGAAACAGAGTTGGAAATACACATTTGGAGCAGGGCATATTCCGTAGTACTGGATAGTCGTCGTTTTCACTACAAAGTGTAAGAATCACTGCAATGTTTTCTTTCTTATTGCAGCCTATCAGGACACCCAATTCTTCCTTGTTTCAGGGATAGCGCTCTTGTTTCTCGGAATTCGTCACCACAGTCTATCCACAATGACCCATACCCTTTTCATCATTAGCATATGCATACAATGGTCGATTTTGTGCCGTGGACTCCTTCGGCTGGATTCTAACCTTAGTCCTATCAAACCTAGCCCTGACATGTCAGTATATTTTATAATTTCCTCAACTCTTAAAAAACATCCAAGCGAACACACCCACACTTTTGTTTTATCCAATAAGATTTAAACGAAATCTCTTATCTTTCTTCCCTGCATCATGTATTATCCACCCGAAATTTTAGAGAATAGAAAACGGGACCATAAATTTACTTTACATCTTTGGAAGTGTCTATAGAAATGTATTGTGCAGAATCGGTTGCAGTGGCATTTACAATTACTTATCATATCTCAGTTGCACATAATCTATCAAAGATGGCGCTGGAATCTTGAAATAATTCCTTTACCAAAACATGATTGGTGCAATTTCAATCTACACCTGTAGTATTCCATGCTGATCATACGATTACATCATTACAGTAAAGGCAAAACTAAATAAAATGTTATTTTTTGCAGGTTTGTCCTAGCGATATTTTTCGCGGAGGCAGTCCTCATTTCTTGGGGGATAATATTGGGAAGAATAAGCCAGATGCAACTACTTGTCATGACAATGTTGGAGGTTCCATTTTCGACAGTAATTGAATACATTCTATTCGAAATCTTCAAGGTAAACGTTTTCAACAGGAAATTACTACACTTTATACGTTAATGATCACTTGCATCCAGTTTAAACATTTCAGAAATAACGTGTTTTAGGCATTCCGAAGAGTTAGGTGCTAAATTAACATTATTAGAAACGAAATACTTGTACAAGTACTCTGCATAACATGTGCCGATAAATTAAGCATTTTTATTGACGAAAAAAGAGACCAATCTCCGGGGTTAATAAAAATTTCTTCTTTTTTAGTGCATTCTAATCAACAATTATGGTGAAGCTTTCAAATGTTACAGCAATGAGATGATATAAAAATGTAACATTATACTGTATCTTGACAGATAAATGATCCAAGTGGGGCTATTATCTACAACGTGTTTGGCACCTATTACGGCCTGAGTGTGGCTAGAGTGCTGTACAATAAAGGAGAAAGTCAATGCAAAGAAAAAAGGGAATCCACTGTTTATTCGGAAACACTGGCATTTTTGGGCAAGTAACTCAGGAAGTCATTCTTGCACTACAGTGAACTTTCCAAGTTGATATTTCTCATCTAAAGAAATTATGAGTTATTTCCAAACAATGATATTCTGTATCTCGATCGTAAAGCTTTTCTAGTAATTTGGGCTGAATATTGTTCGAGGATTAGTTTTTTATCATTGCTGGGTTCCCACTCAATTCCTCAAGTCGATTTCCCTGACATTCCCTGACAACTTTTCACTAATTTCTCTGACATTTTTTTCTAAATAAGAAAAATGATGGACTTTATCCCAATTTTTTATAAAAGATGATGACGGATCAATTGGTTGATATACAAAGTATCTCAATTTCCCTGACAATTTCATTTCCCTGACTTTCCAGAAAGTTTGAGCCCTCTATTGTTATACATATACCGTACATGACGAGGGAACATCACTGCAAAATCTGGCCAACAATTTGTTTAATTTGATGCTATTTTGTTAAGGCAGCAACATCCTTTGGGTCTTCTTCCCGACTGGATTGGGTGCCATTTTCATCCAAGATAGGCGACTGCGGTGCATAGTAAATACATACTTCGCTCTCACCGGAAGTGCTACAATAGGAATTGTTGTCGGCATGCTCTTGGACCCAAACGGCAAAATGACTCCAGTAATACATGTTTTCTAATTATACAGTGTGACCACAGTTTTGGGTTTATTATTTCCCTTACATTTCCCCAATTTCCAGGTTATGTTACCTTAAATTTCTTCAACTGAACACATCTGCTATGGAACGAGAAATTATACTTCTTTAACTAATTTATTAGCATTAAATCAATCCAGATTTTTCTAGTGCAAAAATTTGCCTTGAATCCTCTTCCCCCACTCATGCATGTATATACATGTATGCATTTATTATTAAATTCATTATTGTTCGAGACGTACTTTATACAGGGTGTTCTGTTCAGTCAGTGCCCAACGAAATAAAATTATATCTCTAATACAGTAAGAGATACAATGATAGTTCGTGAAGGTAACTTTTAGACTCGACCACGGGCTATCCGAAAACCATATTTTCCGTGACCTTGAATGTCCCTTTCAAGGTCATCCATGTGCCCGTTCCTTGGTTTTTTTTTGTTTTTTTTTGCAAATATGTCAGAAACCGCTGCAGATAGGATCCTAGTGTGAAGTAGAAAGTTGTAGAGCGATGCCTAATTAGTCCAATTAAGCGTGTTTCAAAATTTTCTGAACGAGACACAGCGAGCTAGAATTTCAACAGGTTGCATTGCGTTAGGCACTGACTAAATAGAACACCCTGTATAATGCCACTCCATCTGAAACGTAATCAAAGCCGACGTCAAAAGCATTCACTAGTATTGCATGTGTCTTTTTTGTAAATTATGTGTTTTCTCTTAAATTGCAGGGCCATGTGCAAAATGCTGTAATAGCAAGTGGTGTGACAATGTGTGCAGTTGCCGACGCCATGATGGGCATATACACTGCAGTAATTATTGGCGCAATTTCTGGTACGATATCGATTTTCACTGCAGTTTACGTCCAGGTAATTACGTTTTCATTATGAAGAACCTACAGTATACAAGCTTGCACGATACAATTTCTCCCATCTCCCAGTTGTCGCAAGTTTGACATTATTTCAGATCAAGGCACATTCACGTGTTTTCTAAAATTACAACTCTATATGCATGTATGTTATGGATTGTTCATTGTTCCTTGTTCGCGTGTTTAATATTTTATAAACAAATTTCATCAATTGCAAATCCTATTTGATATTTGATCTATATTTGACTTTAGAAATATTTACAGTTGTTAATCGCTTCCATATATTTTCAGCCGTTCCTGGCGGATAAATGGCACATTGTGGACACCTGCGCTTCTAATACTTTACATGGGTTCCCAGCCATCTTCGGAGGATTGATTTCGGCTATTTTCGCCTACTTGGCCACAGAAGCAGAATATGGTTCAAGGTATAGCTTAGATTTAGTCAATCAAATGTACACGGTGTGTATACTTATAATAGCGCTGACTTATGACTCATTTTTCTTCAGCTTGTTTGTACTGTATCCTGCAAGGGCTCCAAAAGCAGGCACAGAAGAGCTATTCAGCTTGCAAGAATTGTGGCCAAATATCAAAGCTGGAGAGGGTCGAAGTGCATCCCTTCAGGCAGCCTATCAATTGGCCTGTCTGGGAATAACAATTGCAATAGCGATTCCCAGTGGCATTTTCACCGGTAATATGGCATCACTGAATAACATCATTATCACATAGAATAGCTTATTATGGATACTATTCAGATATTATTCAGTACGATTTGTAAAGTTTTCAAGATGGCTCTTGTCTGCCCAATCATGAGTCATTGGGGAAACAACGGCTTGTAAGAACGCTTGAAGCTATTCGTTGAATAATTATTATGATTACAAGTTATTAGATGGGTGTGCTTTATTTCCACAGGTGGGCTAATGCGTCTCAAAATATTTGATCAACTAAACGAAGAGGAGTTTTATGAGGATTCCAAAATTTGGAACATGCCAACAGGGGAACAGAAAGAAGGGAATAATGCTAAAGAGGTTGATCTAGTTAATGAGGAGACTTCATCTAAGAAGATGGAAAGATATACCCAAACTTTGTTTGATGCCCAAAAAATATCAAACCAACCCACGCATTTATGAAATCTCTTTGTTTTAAAATACCTGTATGTACATGTTCATAGCACTTTAAAATGTCTACATTATCTATAGGTAGTATTTTATTGTACATACAAATGTACTACCTGTATTATCAACAACTTCATTCTCATGAAAAAAGCTTGTGTAATTTACATGTACATCGGATTCGTATGTACATATAAAAGGAATGTTCACAATATGTTATAACCATATATTGTTAACATTTGAATAATAGTTTTGTAAAAATGTTAATGGCTATATATATATATATTTTGTGGCTTTTTGCTAACAATAATCTATTTGTTAACATTATTTTAAGAGGAATCGACCTTAATACTTTTTAGATATGGATGTACAGCTTTTTTGAAAATTTAAATAATGGATTCGTGAAGACTACTGCATATGGAACAAAAAATTACTAGGAGACGATTGGTGTGGATTTTGTTCTGCTTCATTTTTGCTCTATTAGAAGCAACTTTTGGTCTTGAAAAAATAGTAATATAATTGTTTTTCTCGAAAGAGGTCGATACATTTTACAATCACTTAAGAAATATATTGTCCCAAAATATTGAAGTATTATTGAAATTACCCTAGTTTACAATAAAACAATTTATGGGACAAAGTTGCGTTTAGGTCGATTTGGTATGAAATGAGCCCGTAATTTCAACCCCATTTAAAATTTTAAAAATAAATTAAATTAAGTTGCAGCACAGCGTTATTTAGAGAAAATACATGTAAAACTTTAAACTACAGCGACTACAGCGATTTCGCGAATTTGTGGCGGTCGTATTATTATATGGTATATGGTAATCGAGTTAAATTGATGATATCAAGCAAGCATCTCTTAAAATTTTTTATGGCATTTCCTGTCGCTGAAATGTTACCACCTTCCGCCGCTAGATGTCGATGAGTTGGAAGATGGCATCTTCAGAAGGCGTTTCAAAGTTTCGTGAATTTTTTGTATTATTAGAGTTAAGAGATGCCAATAACTCAGGTTACTCACTGCCCTCTAGTGGCAGAAGGTGGAAATACTACCACTGGAAAATTCCAAACATAACTGAGATTTGCATGTTTGATATCATCAAGCTTGATCATCGCCTTTGTTATTATATGGCCGCAAAAGCAAATTCACGAAACCCCTGCAATAATTTACACCTACTGTAGTTCTGCAGTTTCGTGAATTTTTGCGGTCGTATTATTAACGATATGGTGACGAGGATTGATGATATCAAACAAGCATCTTGCAATATTTTATTTGAAAATGTCCAGTGGTGAAATGTTTCCACATTCGGCCGTTAGATGTTGTCGAGCTGTAAAATGTCATCCTTTCACTCAGCGCCCTCTAGCGACGGAAGACGGAAACACTTCCACGCTTGGTAATTCCAAAGAAAATTTTGAGAGATGCTTGTTTAACAGCATAAAATTCGATCACCATATTTTTAATAATACAGCCCAAAAAAATTCACGAAATCAATTCCATATATTCCGTATATGCAGTACATACGATGTAGCTTTACGATGTAAATTTAAAATGTACGTGGACATTCATAATGTTATTAAAATATTTCTCATTCGTCCCAAACGTTTATATAGCAATGCCTAATTAATATAATCTACTGCTAATATATCAATTATTGAAATGTTAATTAACAAGAGTGTCATGTGGACTCAATAATGACTTCAATGCTATTTCCAAACAGGTTAGAATCTCCAGGAAGAAAGCGCTGTCGTGCTACGTACGATCTTGTTTTGGCAAGAGGTTCAATATTGCATCCTTTATAGTTACATGTATGTAATAATGAGTTTGTTTAAATTGCCGTTACATGTATTTAATACTATCGGTGAATGTTGTTAACTATTCTGTTCAATTCAATTCAATTCAATTCAACTCAGTACCCTGCAGTCAGCACAGATGTGCCATGTGGCAGGGGGGTGTAATC
>JAQGAF010001610.1:0-29252 GCA_034687865.1 Kryphioiulus occultus
GCAAACTTAAATTTTGCAATAAAATGCACTAAATATGCTTTGATGGCAGAATGAATGCATTTTATTTGAATTTTTGAAAGGGAATGTGATGTCATCTGCATTTTTCGAATAAACAGGTGTTTTGTTGGTGGACTTTCTAGAACACAGCACTACCATTAATGCTAATCGCCATTGTAACACACTTTGAAAACTCAAAACATCAATTTGCTGCAGAAGATCCAATTCGCCAACTCAGATATTTTCCTTCTGCACAAGTTCACAATTGCTGGATTCCAGTGGATGGTTGTGCCTCACCTATTCGGTGTTCTGAAGGCAGATTTTCGGGGAGTTTTTTTCCACTAGAGAAGATCTTCAAGTCGACATGAAGCTTTGACTTCATCACCTGACGACCTTGTCTTTTGCCCGAGGCATAAACTCCTTGCCAAAACAATGGGAGAAATGCATCTCCCAAAATGGAATTCTTTTTGATTAATTAATAGCTAAGACATGAAGATATTTCTGTACCAAATTTAAATCCCTCCAGTCGTTATTTTAAAAAAATGATTCCGAAAACTTATTGAACATGCCTCGTAAATTTGCATTCAGCCCTGTAGAAATATAGAAAAAAATTACTATTAATTCTTTGGTATGGCAACAAAACTTTATCCTTTCAAGGAACAAGCCTTTGCAGACTGGCGTCGCACTAACACTATAGCTGGTGATGGCGGAAACGGTGCTTTTTCGTTTCTTCGTTTAAGCCATAATCCTGAAGCGGGACCCAGTGGTGGTGACGGAGGTAATGGAGGACATGTCATCTTTCAAGGTGCGTATTAATGGGATCGAAATACGGTTGAACATATTCAGGGTGTTTCTGAACTCATTATCAAAAATATAATACTCACTAAGACAAACAAATATGCGCCTAATAACTTGGGTCTGAAACACACATTCATGCAGCACCCAAAGCCTGCATATCTGAATAATATCTGAACATTTATGTTTAGGTTATTACAGATATTTTGTTTGATTTCGCGAGTTCAGGTGTACCTCGTTTTCCATAACTTTGATCGTTGTGGGTCGCTTCACTTGTATGTCGGTTGCAGATTGCCTCAATAACCTGAACATAAGTCAGCTGTCAAGTTTATACTTCAGTTTAGCAACATGTCGCTATTCGTTTTCAGACTTGTTTTCATTTATTTATGAATTAATTTTGGTAACAAAATGCATCGTCTGTGATTTTATGACTCAGAAATGGTCAATTCTCATACTGTTACCTTGCCTCCTCTTAATTCCTTCACTGTCACTTTCTGGCCTCACCCTAAACAGTCTACTGTAAATTCTGCTCACAGTCAATCTTAATTTGATGATTACAAATTCCTGACTTCCAGATTATTTTACACGCGGAGGAATTTAAAATTTTCAAAAATATTAGTGCTGGAAAATTTAATAACTAGTTATAATTAGTTATTTAAAAAACGCCTACTCAAACATTATTCCCCTGATATTTCACAGCCAACAAGAATGTCAGGTCTCTACATGACGTAGCCCCATTTTATCAAGGAAACCATGGCGAAAAAGGTGGATCCTCCGATTGCACAGGAAAAAGTGGAAATCATATATTCATTGAGGTAAGAGATCAAGAATTCTGTTAATTGTATGCTGGAATTCTACAATCAGAGCTTGTTTTCTCAGTTAATACATGTGGATTAGTGATAAGGATGACAGAGTTACCGAAAATACAAACCTTGATTATTTTAGACTCCAATCAGTCACTTGATGGAAAGAATCAGTCTAGTTCTTCTACAGTTAACTTTGGAGAACTGTGTTATGTGAACTTTTGGTTTGGTGATTATTTAAAAATCTGCCATGGTCAACGTGTTCCATTTCATTTCATCTCCCTCCTTCTGTAGCGCAGACGTTTGACAGGAGTCCGATGTTTACTAATTTCTTTTTCAAGGTACCCTGTGGAACAATTATAAAAAAACAAAATGGCCGTAGAGTTTCTGATCTTCGAGAAGAAGGTGATATGTTTTTGGCTGCTAGAGGTGGTGCAGGTGGAAAAGGAAATCATTATTTCCTGACGAATGAAAATAGAGCGCCCGAACTACGTGAGGAGGGTGCCAAAGGAGAAAACAAAACTTACATTCTAGAATTAAGTACTATTGCTCACGTTGGACTGGTGAGTTTGTTTTCATTAATATAGCTGCGGTTACCCCTGAATAGATATAAAACTGTGATTTAAAAAAAAAATCGAAATCAAACTTTTTACTTGTTGCCTAATACATAGTAAATTTAATTAATTCCATTAGATTGGATTTCCTAATGCTGGAAAATCTACTCTTTTGAGAGCAATTTCGAGAGCTAGACCAAAGGTTGCGGCTTATCCCTTTACGACCCTACGTCCACACATAGGCATTGTCAATTATGATGATTACGAACAGCTAATTGGTGAGAATAACAGCTTTTCATTGATTTAAAATTTTGAGTGGAAATCTTACCTCTTGCATATTTTTCTGTATAGTGGCCGATATACCCGGTATAATTCCTGATGCTCATCTGAATCGAGGCCTAGGAATAACGTTCTTAAAGCACATCGAACGATGCCTCTGCTTATTGTACGTCGTTGATTTATCCCAACCAGAACCGTGGCTGCAATTGAAAACTTTGCAGGATGAATTGGAACATTATAGACCTGGACTGTCATCAACAAGTAGTGCTATTGTGGGCAACAAAATCGATTTAGAAGCAGCACAGAATAATCTCCCCATTTTTCAGAGTAAAGTCACTATTCCTATTATCCCGATATCGGCTAAAGTTGGTGTTAATGTAGCGCATCTCTTGAAACATATAAGGAAGTTGTACGATGAAAAGAAACTTAAGGAAAAATTAAATATTAGTTAAATGGTATTGGTTGTGCAGAATTCATTTACTCTGAAGCTGGACTATATATTTTTAGGCATAAATTATATGTTCAATTTGGGCTGCAAAGAGTGAAATAATAAATTTCAATCAAATATATAGGGAAAACTGCTGACAACCTTTAAAAATTTGGTGATTCTAATACATCAACTTTCTTCAACACAATTAACATTTGGGAGCATACATAAATTACGTAACCAGCTAGGGGGAGGTGTGAATCTGGTTACTGTTTTCTGGTAAAATTAAGATAAACATTATTCAGATGTAAATCATAAGGCACATGTGATTACAGATGTCAAAGAATGGCTGTGTCCTTCGTGGGAAGATGATGAATAAAGATTTTCAGGACATGACAATACATATACATGTATGTTAATTAATTTTTCTGAAATCAATAGGAGGAGGTCAATTTTAAATTGGTTACGTAATATTTGGTGGGGGGGGGAGTGTTCGGCTTCTGGTTACAGTTGGTTACAAAGGGGTAAAAAATCGACAAAAATTCTGGTTACGTAATTTATGTACGCTCCCTTTAACAAATATACAGTGTACATCAGAGTTGGGCAGTGTAATTTTACCAAATTACAAGAATGATAGGCAAATAAAATGCATAATTTTAATTCCAACATAATTACAATCCTGTTTTTTTATCAAATACTGGGCGAGTGACACACAGTAGATTTGCAACCTTGCAGGTAAGAGGATTGCATGATGTGTCAAAAAAATTCTCATAACAAACACACGTGTTTTATGGATGACCCCTGATCATCTTTTCTGAAGCACCTCCCCAAATCAACAAGATAATATTCCACAATTATTTTATTTTTAATGATAACAAATTAATGGCACATGGAATCAAATTTTCCGGCCATTAATCTGCCAAAAAATCACACATCTTGAGTAGGGGTTATACTGAAACGTTTTAAAGTCACAGTTATGGGGCGTTTATGAAACGCCCATCAGATTTCCTCATTGCAGTGATCGTCTGCTACAGGAAATCATACTGAGAGCAATTTTAGCAGGGGAAAAGTTCCCAGTAAAACTACAGTAAAAACACAGCCTTTAGTAAACGGAGGCCAACCCAGTGACGCAATAATAACATACCAGTGTGTGGATTACCAGCGCTTTAATGGATTTACCAGAAACGAGTAGCAAAGAAAGGTTAATATTTTGTTTACATTTTACAATGTCGTCCTCGTAACAAGACAGCAAAATGTTAGACCGAATATCTTGATATGTCTGTATAGCTCAAACGTACCGTACGGTACACGGTAATCTCAAAAAAACCTGGGGCACACGTATTGTAGGTAGCTGGTATGCGGGACAATTTAGATATGGTTGATGAAATCAGATGCATATGTTTACAAACTAAACTTACCGGTATTCATTCAGGCAAAAGTAAGCAAGATATCATTACTTACAGTAGGCCTACCTCCTATAAATTATAGGATATTATGATGAAACTCGATTTCATATACATGTACCTTCGATGAATGCATGGAAACGTTATGTAGGGTGCGGCTCACTCCTCGAATAAACTTTTTGCCAGCATATGGCATTTAAAGCGCATCTGATTTTGCTACGGAAAATAATTTGAATACTACTTGGATAAGATAAACTCAATTTTGAATTACATAACCTTCAACGTACCAATTCGAATCCCCGTCTTGAGTAGCCTACTTGGTATGCAAATTCGCACTTTCAAACTGCCTTACTAACGGCGCATTATTGCTAAGAGATGTGGACATATCGTTTACATTTCCCGTCGTTTTAACAGCACAAACTAGCGATTTTTCTTCAGGAAATATGCACAAAAGAACGTTCGATTTACATTTTTCCGATGTTCTGAAATACAAGACCATCTCGCGCCAAAGGCCATGTAAAGCTATTAATGAGAGCGCCTTAGTTAAAACGAAGGTGCGGGAAGTTCAAAATCCAATGTGATAGAAAATTCTTCAAGTAATTTATCGCCAAGTTGGCAAATTTACTTCTAAACAAAACGTCGTTCTGATCAGAGATTCGTGACGACTTTCATTTACATCTGTACAAATCACCTTAAGTAGCAATCCAATTTTCATTTCAAATGGATCAATCGAGCAATACGTTCTCTAGCATGATGACAAAAATCACGAAACAACATGAAATTCACGAAACATTTTTTTGCATGTAGGTTTTCATTACTTCTCCTTGATCCAGGAGAAATTTACTTTGAAGATTTTGCAGCTTATTATTATCCAGCAAATGTATCAGAAGAAGAAGCGATTAGAAGGTAAATTCATTCCATTGTGAATGAATCTTCATAAGCTTTCTGATCCATTTTATTTTGAAGGGATTAATTATTTGTTTGTTTCCTTGAGACCATGGTTTTATTTAGTTATATTATTTGTGATATTATGTTCGTTCAACATATATTTCATAGGGTACAACGTGGGAGGTTAAAAATATGTTCCAAATCGATTGTTTTTGATCCGAAAGAATTCAGTTTTCCAATTTTAAAGGTTGGTTGTTTCGTGTCATTATATCAAATCAAATTTGAGAATGATTTGTTTTTCTAAATGCTGTAATTTGTTCTAATGTCAACCTTATATATTATTTTTACTTAAAAGTTTCTATTAAAAGACTGCACAAAAATCGAACAATGGACTGGACCACTGCTCTCAAGGTAAAATACCGTCAATTTAAAATGTTTAAACTAGTAAAACTATAATTACTTATTCGAAAATACACGTTTTTGCTGCGCAGAATTTATAACAACAAGAGTACTATTATGATCGAATGTGAGCAAGTGGTGGAAATGCTGGAAAATAATATTATTGTCCCATTCATATTTAAAAAGGTAGATATAAATTAAACGTTTTCGAATTATAATGTACAACGGTAAAAATTAATCTTTGTCATTCTTAACAGAGTTTGACGCAATACCTTTTTTCATTGAGTTATGCTAAAGTAGAAGACTGCTTGCCGCAGATTTCTCAGGTAAGCATAATTAGATTTTAAATTAGACAACTTCATGGTACCTCTGTGTGTGTGTTGGTAATACATGTATAAGAAAACGAAATATAATTTCTACCCAGCTACATCGCGCTTCCACATTACCGGCTGCTGATCAAGCATCCATGGTATGTGCTCTTATTTTTTCATGCACCTTATGAGAATACCTAAGGCATTTTGTCTCTTAGATGCATTCATTGTTCATAGTGAAATTGCTTTGTTCATGCAGTTAAGGCCGTTATCAGTGATATACAACAACTATCTTTATATACCCGTTTTCTTATTTCTCATCATAGGTGCTTCCAACAGTTCAAGTGTATAATGTTAATTTAATCTGACTTCGTTTCAGATATATGCAATTGTGCAAGCAAGACAAAGGATGGTCAAATTTGACAATTGCTGGTAAATAATAATTCTTCTAACACTTGTATGGGAAAGTAATAAAATTATTTGTCTAATTTGGAATCTGGTATTCCATAAATATATTTGAAGGATTGAGGACCTTCACGAGCAGGTGGTTCTTAGAACTCAAGGCAATCACATTACACCTTTAGTTACTAATCCAGGAAGAATTTTGCTTACCACACTGAGGATATATTTTCAACCGTTCAATAATGTCGAAAGTGTAAGTGCATTTGTTGAAAGTGACACGCATTAATTGTAATTAATAAAATAAGCCGCATGTGATTTTTGACAGTTTGCTAAACGAATAACGGAATAGCATTAGTTGCCTATGCATAGAAACGACAGTGTGTATACCTTGTACTGAAGACACACCAAAGCTAAAGCGCGATAATTGAAAAACGTGGTAATCTCGTTTTCAATAGATATACAGCAACAGGTCATCGCTGATTTCGCCATTATCCAGGTTGTAACACTAGATTTTAGTTCGGTATGTCCTAAGTTGTGTATTTCCCACTCGAGATTATCTCGTTTGTTAATTATCGCGTTTTAGCTTTGGTGTACTTCACTTTGACTTAAGTAAAGGTATACGAAGTTGAAATAAGTTGTCTAAAGTTGTTTTTTGGGATTATACCAGAATCGTTTCATCCGCTGCATTTCTAATTATTCTTTTTTTACTTTTAGCTTGCTGTTTTTAAGATTAAATTAGGAGACATTAAAAGGATAGTGAAAAGGCGCTATGTTTTACGACAGATTGTAAGTCATTTTGATTAATCTAAAGGGCGTCATAGCAGATATTTTCGATTTAATATATTGCATCTTATAAAGTTATATGATTTCGTAGACATCTTTTTAAACTCACTCAATACTATTGCTCACTCTTTCTTTAGGGTATAGAAATTTATTGCTCAGAAAGTGCTCCTCTTTCTCGGCTATTTCTCAGCTTAAAGACACCCAGTGAGAGAGATGAACTCTACAACAGTATCATTTCACAAGCAGGTAACAACTGTATATAATCTTACGAGCTTATCAGGAATTTTAAGAAACAAACGAAAGTGTACAAATTTGCACACATTCAAAATCCATCACGCACCATTCTTAAAAAAATTTCAGCAAATACTCATTAAAGAAGTACGGTAAGGTATTAGGTAAAATTGCACATTTGCAGTAGGAATCACAGCTGAAGTTCACAAGTAGACTGAAGGGGAGCACGAGTATTTAAATCGCTTACTTGAAATATTTTCAGCGGTGAAACTCGATGACACGCAGCAAGAAAATATGTTAATTAAGTGGCAAAATGGGTGCATATCTAACTACGACTACCTTCTTTATTTAAACAGGTATTCTTATTATAATTTACGAGGGTACTGAAAGTAACTCAAAACATTTTTTTTTGTAAATTCATTATTTATTCTACTGCATCAGATTTTTACTGTTAGTCATTACATCCTTTAGGAACCCAAAACTATTTTTCAAAAAAAAATTCCATAATTTTGAACTTATCCCGATTTTCACCGTTTGGGCAGAGATGCTCTTGCTTCAAGATGGCGTGAGACCGTTCATATTGATGGAAATTATTTTGGAAAATACTTTTGTGTTCTTATAGGATGTAATAACTACCAGTACAAACCTCAATGTCAGTGCTGTAAAATAAAAAGTGAATTTGGAAAAAAAATGGCTTGCGATAGTTTCAGTAAAATTACCCTTGTACCTATTAGGAATTTTTTTTTTTTTTTTTTGAGAATGATAGGAAGAGGAGTTTGAGGTTAAACAACAACTTTTTATTCCGCAGTATGGCTGATCGCAGTTTCAACGATTTAACACAATACCCAGTATTTCCTTGGGTCATCTCCAATTACAATTCACCAGAGTTGGATCTGGAAGACCCGTCTCACTTCAGAGATCTCTCTAAACCAATTGGAGCACTTAATGAAGAAAGACTGAACAAATTAAAGGCGAGTCATTAATTTAAACTTTAACCATAGCTAGCACATTAACCAGTACGAAGTTTGTGAACCATGTTCTTATTTGATCATTTGTATGATAGACCCGTTATAAGGAAATGCCAGCACCACGATTTCTTTATGGATCTCATTATTCAACGCCAGGATTTGTATTATATTATTTAGTCAGGAAAGGTGAGCGATTCAGTAATTTTTGATGACACTTTAGGGTGAATTTTTGATCTGAAAGTATTATTATTCTCTCTGTGCAGTACCCTTATACATGTTATGTTTGCATAATGGCAGATTCGATCATCCGGACAGGATGTTCAACAGGTTGTATATTTATGCACATTTTGATGAATACTGTTTAAACTTTTAACAAACTACATCGGCAGTCAGAACGTAATGATTCAGATTCCCAAAAACACCCATATTTTGTGTCTTTTACTAAAGCATTTTGGACACCTGGAAAAATGTTACGACAAACTCTGCCGATTTCAAGGAACTCACGCCAGAGTTTTACCAGACAGAATGTGAAGGAGATTTCTTAATTAACTCAATGGTCAGTATCACTTAATTAACAGCACAGCAGATCGCATAGGTTGGCAACATAAATAAAAGTACTATACAATTTTTTTGTTACTTTAGAAACTTAATTTTGGAGTCAGGCAAGATGGCAAAAAGGTGGACCATGTGGAATTACCTAAATGGGCTAAAAGTAAGCCAATTTATATCGCAATCCACCAGTTTCAAAATCCCATTTAACTGCCGAAGAGTAGCAAGATATAACATATCCTGTTGTGCAAAAATCATAATAGATGGGCATGGAATTTATAAAAGAATCTATCGCAAACACAGAGGGATTAATGTTGCAGATATTTTTAATGGACATTCCCTTTTACAACCAGCTTAACTCATTTTCAGGCCCTTGTGATTGCATAAACAAAATGAGAGCGGCGTTGGAATCTGAATACGTCTCCCTCAATTTACATCACTGGATTGATCTTGTATTCGGATTCAAACAAAAAGGAGTGCCGGCAGAGAAAGCAGATAACTGTAAGTATAGCTCATCAGCAAAAGCTAAAATACAAATTATAAAGCATACTGATCTCGCTTTTTATTGATCCTTGCAGTATTTTACTATTTGACATACGAAGGTGCAATCGACTTGGACAGGTAAATACTATTGGGTCATTTACTAGTATTATCAAACGCCTCATAAAAAAATTCTTATGAGAAATAGTCTTTGCAGATTTAAAAAAAATACCATTAGGCATATATGGATTGCTGAAATATTTTACACTTTAAAAATAAGTGATTCAATGTGCTTAATTTTGTTGTAGTGTGGAAGATCTAAACGACAGGTATTCCCTTGAGGTTCAAATAACCGAATTTGGCCAGGTTCCCCGGCAAATTTTTACTGCTCCACATCCTCAAAAATTGATGTCGAATCTAACAACGTCATTGCTGAATGAAGTGCACTGGCTTAAAAATATTTCAACTGACCCAGTTTATCCACAAGAAAGACTAGGTGAGTTCAAGTTTTCTACACGTGCCACCGATCAAGTCGTCATCAGACAGCAAATTCAAATCCAAAACTTCAAGCCATACAAGTTTCTTAAAAAGTGCTTAAACTAGAAGTTTTCATAATTAGGTGTAATTTTGAAATCATGCTGTTTAGTGATGAAACGATCAGTGGTAGGTGCTGGTGCTATAACATTACCATAAACCAATTCAATACTGAAACTATGTTTTTATAAGGATGTGCTCACAAATGGCAGGGTATGGAAAATCTAAAGCTCACAGACAGATATAAACTTCACAAGAGGTAACTGAATTAGCCTATTTTTTATTTTTAAACTGAAATCTAAACATTTGCAATATGATTTTTTTAAATTGCTTAGCACCATATCTTCACTGTGCCTCACTGCAGATGAAAATTATGCATTTTCAGTCTCTCATGGTAAGTAAACAGTTATCCTCCCTAATGATGTATGATTGGCTAAACACCACTGTCATTTCAACTAATGCAATATTTCCATACGATATGGCGATAAGTTGGTCAAGATTGCCTTTGTAACCCAAATTAATTATTTTTTTTTAAATTTCCAGATTCGATGGTGAAAATGTTTTCATTAAACGAGAAAAAAGCTATGAGGAGCATTCATCTATCTTCTATGGTATGTACATCTAATTTTTGCATGCCAGGAACAGTAAATCTGAAATACGATCTAGACAATCCAAATTGAGATTCACAGCTAGTCTCAAATGGACTTGTCTGAGAAAGATAAACAGTGAATCATGGAATTGTTGTATAAGCATAAGCAACTGATAACTTATTGCTGTCACAATGAGCAACAAAGTTAACATTGGAAAAAATGCTACGCTAATGTTGTACTGTTGTTATATTCTGGGTAGAATCACAAAAAAAAATTATTTTTGTTCAATTCTGGGGTCAAATGACCAGGTTTCTAATTTGTACAAACGTTTCTTAAAGGCACTGTCATCGTGCATTCTACTGCCGGGCGATAAAACTGTGCTAGTTGGATCCTGGGATAATTGCGTGTGAGTAGTGTAGTCTTTGTATAGTTGAGGAACAACACCATTGTGCCAGGTTCAGAGAGGTTCAAGCTTAAGTTTGAAATTCCAAATATCTGCTTGAACAACCTCTCAAAATTCCAGTAATAGTTTTCAAGCAAATAACAGCTTTGTTTCCTGTTATATAACTATTATAAACTTATAATCAACAAGGTAATAACAGGTTTTTTGTGTCATCTTATATAGCTATATGTACAGCATTGAATATGGAAAAATATTGGAGACTACGATGGCTCATGATGACGCTGGTAAGATACTCGTAGGGCATAATTATAATGAAGATTAGAGCAAATGCAGTGATAATTTATGCATTGTCATTGTACCTCCAAGTTTCCGGTATTCATTGGAACAAGGGTATTTTGGCAACAGCGTCTTGGGATTCAACAGCAAAGGTATACTTTCTTTAGACTAAAAATAGTACAGAGGGTTTTGACGCCTTCCTAAACTGACAATCATTTCAGATATGGAATTACTGCGCCCCGATTGGAGTCCGGCCTCACTCTTCTGTACAACTTTTGGTAAGAACAGCACGATGATGCCTTAAAACTGTTTTAATGTACAACACTGTTGGAAATTTTTTAGTTAATTTTGCAACCTACCTTCAGGTTTCACTTCAAAATTTAGGTTAATAAACTCAAAAATGTTTTGCTTGCTTAGACTGATTGAATTACATGTTGCTACCTCAATATGGGTTTAATAGTTCATTTCTAACAGGCCGAACTTGACCATGATACCAAAGTGACCTGCGTCCAACTGAACTCTGATAACAGTAAACTGGTGTCTGGGACCACTGAGGGATACATGTATTTGTGGGATCTGACAACATATACAGTGATCAGTAAAAACGCAGGTCAAAAATGTTTCTTCCTGTACTTCAGACCCCCTATTTATTCTTAGAAACTCAAAGCTGTTCTCTTGTGTATAATCTAGTTCACAGTGGAAGCATCAACTCCATTCTGCTGAGCCCAGGTATAATCTGTTCATTTAATTTTAATAATTAAATTATAGAGATGAACATAGCGAGAAATTAATATAGTACTATTTCCAGACGACCAAAGGGTAATTTCATGCAGCAGAGATATTAAAGTGCTGGATCTTAAGACTGGAACAATCGTGTTTGCTAAAGATGAAGGGGATGAATTCTGGTAGGTACATTTGCCGAGTGTATGCAATGGAGAAAATGGAGTTATTTCTTAAAAGGCTTAAATTCCTTTAAAGGCTCTCCAAGCATGTTTTTAATGACAGACACAGCAGCAGGAGGACCACTCGCTTACAATTTTTATTTCCTAATATTTCCCTGAGTGTGGTCACCCTGAGAGTCATTAAAAATGTTAGCATTTCATGAAGAAGTTGAAACTGCAGCCTTCAAAATGCATTTCTTTGAATTATTTCCACATTTAATTGTTTTTATGCAACACTGGTGGAAATCGGACCAGTATTGTTATTTCTTAGAGCTAAAATATCACAAAATGTGAATCCGAAGTTATTAACCTATATGTATTGATATTAATCATTAAATGTGCAAATTTCTGATTGCACTTCACAGCTGCATGTGTTGGAATGGCCAAATTGCAATAGCTGGTGGCAACTCTGGCCGTCTTTATGTATGGGATTTAAAAAATGTACAGTTGGTCGACCACCTTGTTGCACACACAGGTAATTATACCCACGTTACGAAGCATGACTACGCATTTTACGCTGCCGTTTTAACAAACTATCAATATTTTTTCAGAACCAGTAACGGCAATTGCAGTTTCATGCAATGGCACTACTATAGTGAGTGGAGACAAAACTGGCTCAATAATTGTTTGGAAATGATCATTAATTGGTTGTCAATAACTGCATCGTCTGTGATCGGTATGACAAAATTAACCTTGTCATACATGTTTAAGAATCAGCTTACTGTATTTACAATTCAGACTTTTAACTTATTACATACATGTATATATCAATTAAAGCTCATGTATTTGCAATACTATTTATCATCCTTCATTGATGGAAACTATGGTTTTTGGGTAATAGGCCCCAGGTTCATGGCTGGGCCAAGATAGCCAAGCAAAAATTATACTAACAGCAATGAGACTAATTTAAGAAGTAACTCCAGAAATGAATAACGTGTGTGAATAGTATTATTCTCAGAGAAACAGAAATTTAGAAAATAGCTCAAACTTATTATTTTTAACAAGAGCTACTTCTGAGTAGATTGGTTGGGAGGCAAATGCTGGGATTTCCATCGGGGTATATTTGTGCCTCACTACCCAACACATGGCACCAATAAATCATTAATACTGATTGTGGGTAATCAATCAAATAGATGTCAGGATCAGCATCATCTAACTACAATTTTCAGGATGGTAAGTTATTCATTTAATAATTCAAATCAGTGTCAAATCATTCGCAAAGTGACAAATAACTGAAAAATCAGTCTGTCATGCAGAGTGGGGCAAAGCCATACAAATGGCACAACGACGAGCAAGATGAGATAACAAACGTTATCTATCGCAAAGAAAAACTCGCTTCCCTGTAGCCCTATCAAACATTATTCTGGTGTGCTATGAATGCTCGAATCCTTTGAAGAAGTTCCCGTTTCACTGAATCTGGTACACTGGCTGAATTAAAAAGCCTTCAATTAGAGGCTTAAGTTTTATAACATTCCAGAGAAGCCAGAGTAGGCTATTACGTGCTTATGTCAATTCAAAATAGATCTTAACATGTTTGAAATTTGTTACCCTATATCTATGTAGCAGGGTTCGTGCAAATATTGCCATATACTGTCAATTTTACTGATTTTGTATTACTGTTCAGCAAGTAAAAACCAGCCAAGTGATCCTCAGTACATTGTGGGGCACATTGTGTGGTCAAGTTGAAAAATGGGGTTTCTTCAACTTGGACACGATGGTTACAAATGGGAGGAACTAAGTTTTTGGTTCTGCGACATTGTTGCTGCTACTTAGACATAGAGTAAATCTAATACTTTTAAATGCACGGGCTTAATCAGCCTGACAGTTCGGTGGATTTATAGCATATAATGTAACTATGAATACTTACAACGTCCGACAGGTGTCAATTCTTGAACTAAGTCATCAACAGTTACATTTTCTAGACCTTTCTTCTTGATGATATCTGGAATAAAGTGCAGGAAAACTGTAATTGACCTCTACGTCAGAATCGAACGATTATCATATTATAACTCATAACAGGAATTAATGTTGAAAATTATTTGAGAGAAAAATTGACAACGGAGAGGGCGAGAAAATCATCTTATGTCTTATGATCAAGTCCAAGATACTGTCAATATACCTTTGCAGTGAAATCTTAACTGGTCCTCCCAACCACATTCAATTAATCTCGTCCTTAAAAGTTCTTTTAACCTGTGAAAATCAAAAACCTGATTGGGCAAATGTCGTTCCTTCTATAAAAAAACAAGTGATAGCTGCTACTGCATACCTTTCAGTTTCTCCAGTTTCCACTAATTTTTGATCAATTGCTTTCTTCATTTTGGCGTCTGATCCTTTTCGATCTTCCCTGAAATAAAAGTGAAATTTTTATTACAGGAATGCTGGAACATCAGTATATTGCGATTTATATTATCGTGGATTTAAGTTTTATTGCCGTATATGTTCCCATGCCTCATGGTGCTGCCGGGTTCCGGTGTTTGAATGTAGGCTATCTTACTAATAAACTTCAAGTTTTTTTAATTTCACCAAAAAATCGAAAGATCACATTTTCTTGTGTAAATATATGCAAATGTAATCATTAACCAGAACAATTTATATTTAGGTATTATTTAGCTTAAAAATCAAAAAGGTTAAAAAAAAGAGGACATGTATCAAGGGTAACAAGTCAATTCAGCAGATTTTTTAACACCTTTGGTTGTTACGACCATGCGATTATGCCTTATGCACTAATGATTCCTTCCAAATAACTACAACGGTGACCGTTTGTACTCTGTTGGGTTATGTTAGCTTATTTTAGGTTAAGCTATATGAAGGGGGTCGTAATCGCAGTAGGCGTATTCACGAGGTCGTCATAACCAACGGCGTTAAAAAAATGATTTGACGTGGACCCGGTACCAAGCAGATCTAACAATAATATTGAAAGAGAAGATTTTATGCACATTCTGGTAAACGTAACTGTAGGCCTATTACCTTTCTAGTTAAATACATGAATGAATAAAAGATCATCGTAAGAGATTCATAAAGTCTGAATTGTTATTTCAACAAAATGTGGCAAGTTTCGTGGGCGCCCACAGGATTTTTCCAGGAGGGGGAGGGAGGATGCCCCCCCCCCCTTTCCATTAACCCTTAGGCGGTGATGGCAACCAACAACACCATTTTTCATGGCGCTCTCTATGATTGCGGTATCACTTATTGCAGCTTTCCCTTATAGCATTTGCCGCAATAATGGGTATTCCTGACTTGTGCATCATCTCCACTCCTCAAGGAAAACTGTGGCAAGAAATTGATGAAACTTTAATTGTCATTTAGTGGGCTATAACTGTGAGTTATGCAATGTTAGGATAATCGGTTGACAGTGCAAAGATTACAACTAAAGCTTAATTAAGTTATACATTTACAGTATATACATTCAGAAATGTAGGTTGCAGCTTATTGTGTGCATGTTTATCCAACATGTAATCGCAGTAGGCGTATTCACGAGTTCGTCATAACCACCCATGCTAAAAAGTCATGCAGAAGTCTGCAGAAAAAAGACCCACCATAAATAATTCTGCAGAAAAAAATCCATTCTCTGCAGAGTTGATTTTGCATATGCAGAATTCTGCAGAACTGTGCAATTATGAAATGAAGTGTATTCGGGTAAGTATTTATTACAAACATTAACATTTTGAAATTCCATACTATTTTCATTAATCATGCTCAAGTAAGTTGGGCAATTGAACACCATAACATTTTTTCTGCTTTTCAACAATTATAAATTTAACAGGTAAAATTTTGTTTAGGTCAACAATACAACTAGCTCGTTTTTCCTCCTCTATGTGAATAACATTATTAGAGTAGTTTGCCTTTTTATATTGACATTGATTTGCTATACCAACACATATGTGTAAATCATTTAAAATTAAAAACTCACTGAAACGAAACAAGTTTTTTTCAATATCCATACCATATGAACCATCTCTTTTGCTATAAACTTTCAGCTTACAAGTATATACTAATCCAGAAATAATGCAACGCCTATATTGGTAAGCTTTAGTCACATTTGTGCCTCCCCAATTATGAATCAAGGCCTTTAGGTTTTCATCCAAAAATCTAATTTTTTTACAACCTACTAATGTAACATTTCCACATTTATCACTTTTTAATGAATGTTTTTCATCATATACAATGCTGTTGTACAGCATGTTCACAGACAAGTGTTTGAACATTTTTGACTGCTTTTGACAGTGCAACACCTCTACAATTTTTTTTGAAATTTGTTCAGGCACATATCTTGTTCCATTAAAGCATTGTAGAAGCCTGCCATTATAAGATTCAAACATGAAGGCTGATGAGGCCCACATTGGGCCATAGTCTTTGACACAATCGGTAATGTGCATCAGTATATGAACGTTATATGAGCACCAGCCATCTCCATATAGAGTACGGGTGTCACAAACAAATTCAACAAAAAACTGTTCAGCTAATTTCAGCTCATCTAAAGTAATCACTGTTTTCAAAATTATAAAAACTGCTGAAGCTAATTTTGAAAAGTGTCTAAGAAACTTATCTGGTAAAAACCCTTGGAGAATAATTGGAGAAACAAAAAGCCACACTTTCCATTCATTCGCTTTCCAAAATTTCCGATCAGAAATAGACCTTATGGTACGAGCAACCTCAAATGGGACCTTTGCGCATTTCAACACATTATCTATTAGATGTAACTTCAAACCCAAGTAAAACTCAAATTCGTGGTTTTTAGAATCCAACCAATTATTGGTAAATGTTCGAACAACTCCCAAGCAGATGTTGTGCATATAATCCAATGAACAAGCCTTAATAACGTTAAAATTGGCTATATGCAGTAAAGGTGATGGACAAAGTACCCCAAAGCTTTTCGTGCCTAAATGCTGAAGATAGTTGATCATTGTTCTTGGCTCTGGTAAAGGGAATTCTGGGACATAAACCTGCTTGTGTTGGAATGTGTGGCTTTCTGCTAAACACCAATTGCACCCATACCGCCCATTAAATTGTGACAATCCCTGCACAGCACATCTTGCAACTGAATCCATTACGACCACTGGAAAGTAAATGTAAGAATGGTACGATTTACCTTGGAATAACCAATTAATGCCTTTTTCTCCCAATTCATTTGTTTGCGAAACAAATGGTTTAAAAAACGTGCTAAAGTTAGGCTTATCCTTACCAAACCAAATACCAGCAACCAAGACATTCTTACGTCGTAAACTAAATGATAATTCATTTAATGAATATAAAATTGGCCAGAGACTTAACTTAGAGCTATTAAATGTGGGCACACCATCTGTATTAAATATACATGACAAATCATTAGGACTACGTACAAGTCTTTGATACTCTTTCCCATCACATATATCAGTCAGTAGAGTCGCATCTTTGTTTCTCTTGGCCTTGTTTTGGAGAATGTCAGATGCAATTTTTTCATTTTCTAACAAACTCATTATTTGCTGTTTGATATCAAAAATGACAAAAAAGTTTCCATCTTTTTTAAGTTGTCTTACATTCACCAAATTGTTGCAATGACTACAGGTCTTCTCAACTGATTCAATAATATGTTCACAATTCGGGCAAAAAAAGTGATACTTGAAAATGTTGTAGTCAAAGCAAAAAAATTTTTTAAATAAATAACTGCTATTTGGCAGTGCAGCACCTTGTGGCATGTGTAGTGATACTAGTGAAAGCAAATTTTCCAGTGCTGTGGCAGGTAAACCATAATGTGTAAAAAATGCAAGTATAAGGAGCATGCTCTCAAGCAGTGTGATTTTTGAACCAGTGAACAAGAGTGAGTCACTGTCCACCTAGAATGTATTAAAATTTTAGATTTCAATAGGTATACAAGCATTATTCAAACAGCTTACAGATATATATATACCTTTACATTTGTTTCAAAATCATCATTCTGATCACTATCATCACTTGTGTCAATCGATTCTGAATCTTGCATGGGGATTTCTTCACCAATTACTGAGGAATTTTTCATAATGCCAGTAACGAAGTCACTGTAATCCTGCACATCCTCAATGTTTTCTTCAGATGATCCATGCACACTAATAGAAGGAGCTGTCAATTCTTCATCATCAGAATGCTTGAATATTAATAAATATATGTATATTTATATAGCCGTGCACAGTATTGCTATAGCTCTGCAGAAATATTTTATATTTAAAAAGGCTGTTTTATTACAACTATTTAATTACTGGGCACTTGAAAATGAAAACTGCTGAGTCCATTTGACCTTAAATTTATAATTCCATGCTTCTTAATGTGCACTCTGCTAAAACATTACACCTACTTCTGTGCATTGCTGTAGCTGCATTTCCATAGCAAACTTTTTGTTACACCTTGTTTTTGTTGTACGTAAAATATTGAAAGAACCTTCTCTTTGTTGGTCAAATTGTCGGTATTTTCGTTTTGAGCCATCAGTATCCATTTTAAAACTGTATTTTTTGATACTTCTTAGATCAATATAGGTACAATTTCATATATCCTTCAACAGACATTGATGTTGGTTTTATGAAGTAAATGGTGATTTCCTGAATAAATACACATCAATAGTAAATATGTTTTAAAATTAACAGTAAATGTGTGTATTATTTCCAATAGCAGATTTCATAATATATTATATTAAATTTAAGCAAATGTTTCACAATTACTTACATGTATAATAATGAGTTTCAATATCCAAGAGATCACCATTCATGAACTCAGCCAAATGTTAAGTAACCTCTATAGGGAGGGGTGTCTGTTGCATATCCTGCACTGCATGCATAGCCTCTATGCCAAGCATGATGAATCACCATTTCCTTTCCATTCAGGTGCCATTGCATATTCAAGCCACATCTCTCTTCACCAGCTCTGTTCTCTTTTGTGATGGATTATGAAAACAAGTATTTCTGTTTGGTCCAATGGGCAGGGGACTGCAAACTTTACAGTGTTTTACAAAATAATGCCATTCTGGATTTAAGTAAAAGACAGCTTGGGGATAAATTAATCTCCAATACATATGATTTTTCATGGAAGAATGAATCAGGCCCAGCCACTGTTTTGAATGTTGGTAAGTGACAAATTTTAATGCTTCCATGAAATTATTTCTATGATTTAATGACTTAATTGCGTCACCACAACTGAAATTAACAGCTGTCAATTCACACTTTTTAAAATTAGTGAATTACATATGCATGTGGCATATATATGCTAGCTGTTTATAGCCTAATTTATGAATTATAGCTTTATTTGATTCACCACAAGTTAATTTATAAATGCTTTCCATTCACAGTTTTGAAAATGTATGGAGTTATACATGCATTTTTGGCATGTTGACAGCCTAATTTATGAATTATAGCATTCCTTGAATCACAACAAGTAAAATTATAACAGCTTTCCATTCACACTTTCCCAAATGTAGTGGATTATAATTGCATTTTTGGCATGTGTTTATCAGCATGCCACAAAACAATATAGAATCTACTAACCTTAATAGAATCATCCCAACTGAAATTAACATATTGCCATGCATTAACACTTGAAAATCTACTGTATGGGTAATAGGCCAAATTTGTGATATGTATTTCTTCTATTTTAACCAGGATTTAAGAAGAAGCTGCTTGAAAAAGAGTGCAACTTCTTGGCAGAGCAAGCTGCAGATGAATCTTTCAAAATTGATGCAATGGGTAAAGGCCAAAGAGTGAGAAAACCAGTCCAGTTTTCATCTGCAGAAGAAAGCTGTGATGAGGAACCAGAAAATGTGCCTGTCCAGGTATGTGGATAAGTTTAAAGTGCAATGCATGTTAATAATTTTCATAATAATTGATATCCAGCATTTTTCCACAGAAAAAGAGAAAAAAGAAAACTGCAAGTCCTCTAAAGGCAAACATACTTGCACAGCTTCAAGCAAATTGGAGTGAACCTTCCAAAGTTGTTTGTCAGAATTGTGTCAAAATTCAGGAAAAACTTGACAATCTGGAAGCTGAACTACGTGAAGTCAAACAATGTAATGAGAAATACAAAGGTAGGTTAACTTAGTAATCGAAATACTAAAGAATATTATCCTTTTCTTTAAAGTTTAACCTGTTCTTGTTACATGGGAATTCATCCAACCACTGTGAAATAGCAGTATTTTACTTTGTCCATGTTATTAATTTTTCAGGAAAGGTAAAGAGACAGAAGAAGAAGTTGAGGGAAATCAATGAAACAAGTTTGAATTCCTCAAATGTAAGTGCAGTATATTTCTTCTGTGATGTTTCATTCAAAGTATTATAAATAATACAAGCTAATTCTCTTTTATACAGCCAGATGAAATTGAAATTGGGAATGGTGTGAAAGTACCACGTTTGGAATTGGAGCACTACAAGGCATTCAAGAACAGTCCTGTGATTCTCAGCCGTCAAGTTTTGAAAATGGTGTTTTCCAATGAAGAGCTACTAACTTCTTCTCTATTCGGGGTTCAATCCAATGCCAACAAAGAAAAAGGACCCCCATATCCTGCACTGGATAGCAGAAGGCTCAACTCTGTTATAGGTAACAAATAGTTATTATCAACAATAAATAAATACTCAGTTAAAATATATTTGACAAATTTATCTTACATTTTTTCACAGATTACTGTTTGTCTGAATGCAGCAAAGAGCTTCAACCAGCCATGAAAACAAAAATACGGGCAAGTTTAGGAGCACTTCTAAGGGAATTGCGTGCTGACGCTGCAAAAACGGTTTAATTTGTGAGTTTTTAATAATCTTAAATGTACGTTTCAAAAATAAAAAAGATTTGTTTTAAAATATTGTTAGTGTGTTATACTATGTTTCCTATACAAAAATTTCCATTCGATTCTACAGGAATATGTTTTGCAGCTAATGTGAAGAGATGCTTTCCATTCACAGCTTTGAAAATGTATGGGGTTATACATGCATTTTTGGCATGCTGATAGCCTAATTTATGATATTTTCTGCAGCAAATGTGCAAAATTTATGCATAAAAACGATCAAACTTTATGCATAATTTGTTTTGCATAAATATGCAGATTGCTTTCTGCATAGTTATGCAGATTGCTTTCTGCATAGTTATGCAGATTGCGTTCTGCATAATTATGCACCAATTCTATGCAGAATTATGCAAAATAATCAACACAATTTTTTCTGCAGAATATGCATAGCTCTGCAGAACGATTTTTACTTGGGTAGAGCTATTGGAGGACACCATCCCGTCGTTGTGATCAAGGAATGTGGTTTAATGCAGCCTGTTTAATGGATGTTTCAATGCAGAAAGTAGGATTTTCCCATTTTTTCTTAGTTAAAATGGATTTCCCTGTGCCTTGTGTGCGAGCCTAGTTGCACCTCGAACGTTTGTGCGTCCGCCATTTAGCTGATTCTTTTCCTATCCCATGGCTTAATCTTTTTTGAGTTTTGATTTCTAAATTTGGATTATTTGTGTTTTTGCTACTAAAATTCTAAAAGATTTAATCGTTCTTTGTTATTTATTGGGTGATTTAGAAGGGGACTATTTTTTCTGGTTTTTTGGGGTGACTCGAAAATGGATATTGGCTTTCGTTTTGGTTACAATGTTTAAATCTAGATTTCAGCTAAAAAATTGTGATGCATGTATTGATTGTTTGTTTCCTTTTTTTTGTTCTAACCTCTGTTGATTTGTTTAATCGTTTTCCGATTTGTTCGGCTCGGTTTGCGATCTCGCGTAACTAAGCCTTTTACGGTTCGGAAGTTCGACGGATTCGCTGGACGAATTGGCTGAACCGAATCTCTTGAAATTTTTTTTGGGGACTCGCCTATATACCATCTGTCCACGTATTAAATTTTAAATTGATTGCTTGAGTACCTCTTTAGATATCAATTTTTTTCTAAAAACGGAAAAGTTCTCGTTTGTCCTAGCTATTTATGAACGACCCTATTCTGCATGGCGGCCATGTTGTTTGAGTCAGAAGGGCGTGTGCACGCTTCAATTTTGTTGATGATAAAAACAACTGACCTTTTATTAAATATTTTGCTTAAATTTTTTGTTAGTTCTTTTTTCTAGGTCTCAGAATTTTTTTGACGCCGCAGTTACGTGATTTTTTGGAGCGGACGCCATTTTTTTGGGGGGGACTTGAAGATACAGTGAACGTGTAAATTTTGCTCTCTTGTGTGTTCGGGAAGCTAGATTCTTGCATAGAATCTGCCTTTCCGAAATACGACCTGTTTTGTGTGGCGTCTTTGCTGGGGGAAAAGTCGTCTGCAGTAGCAGAGTGGGGCAAACGGACGCGCATTGTCTAAGAGGAGTTTTTGGGGGTTTTTTTTCGGCCTATTTTGGGCCGATTTCAACGATTTTTCCTGTAATTCGCATCTATTTTTCGACAGCAACTCGATGCTGCAAACTGGGTGAGTTTTTTGATATAAATTTACCTCGGTTTTAGGGATTTTGTCGGCGAAAATTGAACCATAGCGACTGGGTTCAGTGGAACCTACACTTGGCGCATTCTGCATTGGAATTTTGGAACACGGCTGTTTTTCTTTTATGTTTCCTGCTTGTTAGGAGAATTTGGGGAACTGAAAGAGGACCACTAACCTTTGCCAACAACAGATAGGACACTGGAGGCTGCTGGGGATTTTGTGGACCCATTTGGCCAATCGATAAAGCTGGAAAACAGGTAAGAGATTTGTTGAATAATTCTTGACCTCTTGCAAGTAGGATCACTTGTAAAACCAGTCAGTAGGCCAGGTGTTTGTGGCCCAGTGAACATCTTATAGTTGTAGTCTTTAAATTTGATTTTTTTGGAACTGCGGTAATGGCAACTAATGCAGAGGCTGTTGGGGGGTTAGATAAGCAAGCTCAAATAGAAGAGCAGAATATGTTGGACTCATTGGACCCTACGGATGACCAAATGGACTTAGAGACAGTTGGAGAAATACCACCTGTACCTGAGTCACCCCGCTCATACGCAGACGCGGTGAAGTCAAAGGAGAGTCAACAGACAGACCAGATACTGTCCCAAAGGTTTGCTGAGAGGAACCAGCGAGTTTCTTTCAAAACCATAAAGGGGACTACAGTACAAGAATATATAGCGGCTGTAAATAAACAACTAAACCAAAAAGCGGTCGTCTCAGCAGGCAGGTTGGACGATGCATACACACACGTGTATTTGAAGTCGTCCGCCTTGGTCGCACAGCTTACTCAAAGGTCAACTAAGGTCGGGAATGCAGAGGTATCCGGTTTCGCTTGTCAGAAAGTCCCCGAGAAGGTGACACTGACTAGGGTGGTACCCGAGATCTCACCAAAACAACTCATCGCAGCCTTGTCAGAATATGCAACAGTAGAATCTAAGATAAGAAATGTTTATGTGTACGGGGAGAAGGATGTCCTCTCCTTTAGAAGAGAGGTTTTCGTCACCTTAAAGGAAGGAAAGAGCTTTCCTAGGTTCTTGAACATAAAGGATGGGGACTTCAAACACTCAGTGGCAGTGACGTATGGCCCCTCTAAATGTTTTCAGTGTGGCGAAGCTGGCCATATGGCCCGAGCTTGCCCAAATCCAAGACAAAGACCTAGTATGAAGGCTCGAGAAGGGGAAACCCAAGAGCCTCCAAATGCAGACGATTTTCCAGATTTGCCAACGGGTATTGATGGTGGTGAACAACAAGGTGAAGTCATCGATGTAACGGCGGCTGTGGCCACCGGTTCGGTTTCCCCCCCTCGGAGACCGGGCCCAGCTCGTCCTAAACGGAAGTGCTTCAATTGTGGCGACGAGGGTCATTTGGTAAAGGAGTGCCCTAAACCAAAGCCCCAACACCCGCAAGACAAGAGGCGTGCCCGTAAGGAGCCGCTTCTAATTGGAAGGAGCCAAGTGGAGGAGGAACCCGAGAGATTAGAGGACGCGGCACAACCTGAGTGTTCCGAGCCTATCGATGGGGTTCATTCGCCATGTGTGCCAGGGGCCCAGGACCCCGGACGGTTGGGGCAGCTTGAACAAATTCCACAGGTGCAGGGTGTTTTGGGAACCCCTGCAACAGATGAGAATGGTACAGGCGAACAAGATACATTGGACTGGTGGGATGCAGAGGGCCCTGGAGAGGCTAATTCCATTGGCCGGTCTGCAGGTGTGAAGGCCATTCTTAGTACAGTAACCCCCAAACGTAAAACAGCGAGTCCCCTAGAGGAGGATGAACTGAAGAGGAGAAAGACCCATTTTCGACAGATTAATGAGTTTTTCCACTCTAATGTGGAACAAGGAGTAACTGCGCAGGAGGGCAACGAGAGAGCGGTAGGTCTACCCGAGCCTGGAGAAACCCATCGCAAATTGAAAATGGGCGAATTGCTGTCCATCATAAACGAAGCTAAATTGAAGCACAGGTCAATTGGTGATGTTCTGGTGCTTAGAAACGTTGCTAAGGCCCACTTTATTGATGAATGTAAAGTTTTTGTGAAGGATTCATTTAACACATCCGAGGATGTGGATGTTGTTGATAGGGTGCTTAGGAAACTTTTAGCATAAACCATGGCTCTTACACTCTTAACTTGGAACATTCGTGGGTTGGCATCGTATACGGACGTAAATTTCTTTTACAAATACCTCAATGAAAATCCCCATGGAGTTTTCTGCATCCAGGAGACGGGCCACCGGGGCATCTACCTTGATCAGGTTATGTTTTCTCTAAGACACAAATACGAGATCCATTACGCCAAGGGAACCCACAAATTTAATGGGGTGATGGTTCTGAGTCCTTTGGGTTCAGTTAAAGTTCTAAGAAACACTATAATATATGAAGGATATGCAATAGGGGTCGAGATGCAGATCGAATCCCGAAAATTCCTGATTATTAATGTATTGATTCCACAGATGGATAATGCAGCGATGATATGCCTGAACAAAATTGGAGATTTTTTGAAGAGTCACCCTGGATTACCTTGTATGATGGTAGGTGATTTTAATTGCACCCTGGAACCATCCCTGGATCGAAACTCCGGAATGGAATACAGACGTAGAGTGCCAGGCGAACTCCAGAATTTGGTAACAAAATTTAAACTGGTTGATTTCTGGCGTAATACTAATGGCGATCGACAAGAGGCCACATGGAGAAGAGGGGAAAGTTGGGCTCGTCTAGACCGGGTTTATGTCTCAGCTGACCTGTTGATGTTTTGCCAGTCAGTGAAGCGAGCAGAAGAGGTGATCAGAGGGGACCACTACCCTGTGAAAGTGTTATGCTCCTTCTCCCAGCGGGACCCTAAGGGAACCTTTTCAAAATACCTTTATGAGGACCCAGAGATACGGAAGGTCATAATAGAAATGCTGTCAAGCTTCCAAAATTTAACGAAACACAATGATGGGTATGGAAACACTTGGAGCTTTTTGAAGTCAGTGCTGAAAGATAGGATATCCTGCTTTGAACAGTTATCCAGGTCCCTAAATCCTCGTGGCTGCCGTGAGAGGTTGGTAGACCTTGAAAACCAAAGGAAAATTTTGCATCTTCCTTCAGGTCCCTCTTCCCTTACATGGACTCAGGTATCGCGAATGACTCATCTAAAGAAGGGGGGTGATACCCTTATGCAACTCCAAATGGAGAATGGAGCACTTCTTACAGGGAAAGAGATGGGGGATGCTATTCATAGATATTATAGTAGACTCTTTGAAGAAAAGGAAATCCACATGAATCCTGAGTCAGTTTTTTTTGAGGACTTACCCCAAGTCTCGGATCCAGATAATCTTCTGGATACCGAGATATCTATCCAAGAAATAGACAAGGCACTGATGGATTTGGATGAGAACACGAGCCCGGGGGATGACGGCTTTGGGTATAGTTTTTATAAGGCCTTCAGGACATGGACTGTTCCAATTTTACATCAGCTGTATAAGGAAATTTGGGAAAAAGGCCTATGCCCACTGGGTTTTCAGGATGCGACAGTGGTTTTGATCCCCAAGAAGGATAAGCCGGTAACACTTAACGATTGGCGACCCATCTCTTTGCTTAATGCTGATTACAAAATCTTGACAAGGGTTCTGGCAAAACGTGTTTGCCGGGTCCTACCAGGCATTATCTCCAATCATCAGACTTGTTCCGTGGTTGGACGGAGCATTTCAACAAACATCAAATGTGTACGCGATCTGATGGAGTTGAAAGGCAAGAGAGATGGCCTTATATATTCGGTTGATCAGCGGAAGGCTTTTGACAATGTTTCCCATCAGTACCTTCTCACTGTTATGGAGAAATTTGGTTTTTCCAAGGACTTTACACGAATGATTGCAACACTTTTGAAGGATAGCTTCTGTAAGGTTAAGAATGGTCAGCTGTTGACCGACGAGATCCAGGTGCAGAGTGGCATCAAACAAGGAGACAGTTTGTCCCCCCTATTGTACATGATTTCGTTGGAACCACTCTTAATTAGAGTTAATAAAACTTTGGCAGATTGTGGCCTTCCATGCAGGTATGGCACCATTAAGGTCTGCCTTGCATATGCCGATGATATACTGATTTTTCTGAGTGATCCTTCGCATATAAGCCGTTTTTTGGGACTTTATGAGGTCTTTGCATCTTTAAGTGGTGCCCAAATAAACATTGAAAAATCCTGCATCTTTCCATTGTCGGGAGTGACACAGATGAGGTGTACACAGTTGGGCCTAAGAACCCTCGAAGGAGGAAAGCTTTTTGGAATTTTTTTTGGATCAAGGGAGTGGGAGTTGAGAAATTGGTCTTCTTTATCAGATTCCCTCGACAGCTTCTTTCTGAAGTGGGAACCCTATGTGGATCAGCTCACAATATTTGAACGAGCTCGATTGATTGATGGAATGTTTTTTCCTAAAATCAAATATATCTTAGAACATGTGGACCCCCCGGAGAAGTGGATGGATCGCATTCTGTCCCGAGTACGCGTTTGGATCAATAACAATAGGCGTTGGCCAATAAAATCTCTTTTCCACCGCCCGAGATGGGAGGGAGGATTGGGAGTAACTGATTTAATCTCATGGAAGAAGTCTATGCAGATCTTAGAGGCTTTTCGGACGAGGCTGGCAAACGGGGAAGACCCCTATTACAATGGAGTGTTTAGGATGTCAGCATGCAATTCCGACCAAGAGTTTTGGGTAAACCCTTTTTTCAACAAAATCACTAGAGAGGCGGAGAATGGTCTTCCCTTCTCTCTCCGACAATGCCGGCGGGTCATGGCCCGTTACAAGGAATTCCGAATAAAATGTCTGTCACGCGAGTTACTGAGAAGCATGTATCTCCGTGATTATAGTAAAATAGACAATAAAACAGATAGATTTTTGACAAAGCTGAGCCTAAATAGCTTCGCAGATTTGGTCCTCATGAGGGATAGAGGTGTTTTGCCATCTCCCATGCCTTCCACCATCGGAATGTTCTTGCAGGTATGGGATGACGGTGGAGAACGACTGCCAAATTCTGGGGTTCAACTCTATTTTAAAGATAAAGTTATAAATGTCAATTTTTTTGAACTTAATACTTCAAGGAGGGAGATCCAGGGCTGTATCTCCAAAATACCAAGAGATGATAACCTCATTGGGAAGTACCCTGAAGAGGGAAGCCTGTTCACGTTGGGATATGCTGAAAAGGCATGGCGCCTCCGTAGAGAGTGTGCAGTAACTCCAAGATATCTCAAACAAATAGGTAGGAAGAGTGACTCGACGTGTCCCATTTGCAACGCACCAGAAGCTGCTGAGAGCCATATGATGAGGGACTGTACATTTGTCCAATCATTATTACCTTTTGTGAAGCAGTTTTTGTTAAGGGCCAAATGCAGACGAAAGGCCATGGAATTAATAACTCTAGGACTTCCTAAAAGTAAGGCGAAATCTCATGGTCTGCTTGCGGATATTACAACCATTCTCTTAGCAACTATACAGGACCAGCTCTATGCTGCCTACAATGGATCTACATGGAGTGGCCGAAGGCTGTTTTGCAAGAGAGTTTTTCAATTAAGAAGTGCAGAGAGGCACTTCTACTTTTCACGGAATGACCAAGGCACTTTTTTTTCCAGGTGGGGAACAGCCAGGGACGCACTTTACATGCTTTTTACATAAAGAGCCTTTCCCTCTACTATAAATATTTAAGAGGAGAGCCCTATGCTTTTAATAAAGAGATCGATCCTGTATTAAAGGGGGGACTCAATTGTGGAGTCCTAAAGGTTTGCTCTGTAGTTTTTAGAACAACCTAAGACCTCAGTTACACCTTGTCAGATGAGGGTATGTTTCATCTTGCCCAAGTTTCCCGAGATGCTCAATATAAAAACCAGAGGACCAGGAAAAGCCACTTCTTGGGAAAGGTATTTACTCCATCAGGCAATAGGATACGCCCAGATGTCAGGCTGAGAGGCTCAAAGGGGTGACGTCCTGGTTTCCTGCTGGGGGAAGCCCTAGCCGGAAGCCGTGGTCGACACTCCATTGGAATATGGGAGCCTGGCTAGAAGCCTAGATGTGTGGCCTGTGAGAGGCAGCCTCTGGCTTGCTAGGGGGAAGCTCTTAGTCAGGCTTGAGGACCTGCACTCACCCTAGACCCACAGAAAGCCTACTCCATCAGGAAATGTGTTTGAATTCCAGATGTTGATGTCAAGACTATGCAGGGCAAATGCAGGTATTCTTAATATTAATGGGAAAAAAAGCATTTTTGTAGCATGTAGGTGCATGGAGTTTGCTCCACTTGGAGGTCAGTATGGAAAATAAAATAGCCAAAAAGATGGAGAGAATGGTTGCTTTTGCCGCCGACCTTTTTTTTCTATTGCTTTTATGGCCTGTCTTGCAACGGGAATGGTGCCCGCCGGCTGGTAAGGAGGTGTTGCAGTGGGAATAAAGAGTCCTCTTGGGGATGTCCCATTATTTATTGTTTTTAGTATTGGGGGATGGGAGGGTTTTTTAGTAAATTTTTTATAGAATCCTATATTTATACAGGGACATTCCCCTTCGTTAGTTTATTCATGGGGCTTGGAGGAAAGAAACGTGGACGGCTTCTTTTTTCTTATTGGTTCTAACCATGGACTCTGTGTCCCTCAAGTTTTCACAAAGGGTCATGGTTGGACAATGTTGAACCTGTCATCTCCGAATCCTGTTAATCTTAGGTTAAATAGGCATATCTGAGATATTATTTTAAGATACCGAAAATGAACTTGAGGAGGATCAGTTTTCTTTTTTAAAGACGTGCTTGATTAAAGCACCAACAAATTCACCTACGGAAACCTTGTTACGACTTTTACTTCCTCTAAATGGTCAAGTTCGGTCATCTTTCCAAGACGACCAGCG